>SJYW01005949.1:2278396-2314670 GCA_006410735.1 Raphicerus campestris
ATTTTTACAGCCAAGTGTATCTAAAATTACTTACCCACTATGACCTCCACTCCTTTTTTCCCCCTTTGTTGTGAAATTAAGAAGGTAGCATATGCACTTTGAAACAGAGCTTAAATTATTCCGGGGGATGGGGGGGCACCTTTATTACAAAATAAGTGTAGAAACTGCAGTTGAGGCTACCACTGTACATAGATATTTCTTTTTTAAAAACAAAAATGAGATTATATTGTAAACACTCTTTTGTGACTTGTTTGTTTAATTTGAACATCTTAACCTTTTACTGCTGAAATAAATGTTCTGTTATGTGACTATCATGTGCATATCTTATTTAAGCAGTTTCCTATTCTTGTATGTAGTTTCTAGTTTTCATTATTGGAATTTATATTCACATAACATTCCCTGTTTTGTATTTAAACTTTTTGTTTAAACAAAACTTTATTTCTCCCATTGCCAGTAGGTACTTTTCTGATGTAAAAGAAAGCATATTAGAAAACATAAATTTGAAAATATCTTAAATACTTTTATTTTAGAATTTAAGAAGTCTCCATTCCCTTGCTCCAAACCAGAAGACTTTTTTCCCCTGAATATAGCGTAGGAGTAATGTTGGTTAGAAACTGGCTGGTGTTTAAAGCTGAAGATAGTCATGACTATTTAACCTAAGCTGTATGCTGAAGGAAGATTGTCTTGGAGATACTAAATTGGGTATTTTTTTAAAAGGTTTGTGTTGCGTGGTGGGGGAAAAAACTAATAGGAAAAGATCTGAAATTAGGAAACATATACTTGATAAAAATTAATAGCAGTGAAACTGAGTTAACGCAGTTGGAACTTTGTTAACTTTAGGTTTATGATACATCTTACTTGGAGGTCAATATTGCAGGGATTTTAGTAACTTGTAGCTGATTAAGTCTAGGCTTGAAACACTTTTCAACCCACGGTGAGTTACATTTGCAAAAATTTTTTAAATTATGTGTAAATTCAGAATGCCTAAAAAGCATTTTAATTTAAAATGTGCTTAGGTGCAGTTCTAATGAGATTGTCAACTGTGCTTTATTGTTATTTATTATATTGTTTCTAGAGAAAGTGAATTCTGCACTTAAATCTCTGAAAGCCAGAGACCCCTGGATAGACGTTTAGAGATTCAAGTATCCAGACTATCAGAATATTTTATGCCATCTAAATGCGTACAACGGGAGATACAACCTCTAGGTTAGTTATTCTCCACAGATTCTAAATTGAGAGACCAAAAATGTTTACTTGTATATGAGTCATAAGCTCTAGTCTCAGTTTCAACTAATGGATATCTATCATTGTAAACCAGAGAATACATATAGATATGATTATGTGTGCCTCAGATGGTAAAGAATGTGCCTACAGTGTGGGAGACCAGGGTTTGATCCCTGAGTTGCGAAGATCCTCTGGAGAAGGAAATGGCAAACCACTCCAGTATTCTTGCCTGGAAAATCCCTTGGACTGAGGAGCCTGGCAGGCTACAGCCCATGGGGTTGCAAAGAGTTGGACACAGCTGAGTAACTTCACTTACATATAGATAAATATCATGTTTTCTATTTTTAATTGATCTCTTCTTTTTTCATTTTGGAACTTCTTACTAAAACCTCATAAAGGTTGTAAAGTAGATCACAGATACAATATCATGGTTAGTGTGTACATTGAAATTAATCAGTGTTTTTATATTTAACATCTTTTCATCAAATTGGCTTACTTAGTATTTTATTTTTAAACTGATTAATAGTCTTTATTCTATTTCTTAGGCACTAGAATGTGTTACTAAAGCATGAACTTTGAAATCAGGCAGACTTGAATCCAAATTCTAGCTCTGCCATTTAACTAATAACTAACTTAATACTTGAGCTCCTGTTTACATATCTTTAGGTGTGCTTAGAAGCTCAGTCGTGTCTGACTCTTTGTGACCCCATAGACTGTAGCCCGTCAGGCTCTCCTGTCCATGGGCATTCTCGAGGCAAGAATACTGGAGTGGGTTGCCATGCCCTCCTCCAAGGGTTCTTCCCAACCCAGGAATTGAATCCAGATCTCCCGCATTACAGGCTGATTCTTTACTGTCTAAAAGCCACCAAGGAAGTCCTTACAGTATCTTTAAGATGAAGATAATAATAATTCCTACTAAATGAGCCTCTGACAGTTAAATGAGATGGTGAGATTGTGAGGTTTTTAGTCCACTGTCTTAGTCCAGATATTTCAAAAAATATCAATTACTCTTAAAATTTTTTTTTTTTTTTTTTTTTGGTTTACAGACATTAATTGCAGCTTTTCCTGGGAATTCTGTATAATTACCTTTTTTACATGATGATATTCATTCACACCATTCACAGCAGTTTATTCTTTTCTTTTCTCTTGAAATTTACAGCTAATGACCTTTATTATCTTTTAATGAAAACAGAAACTTGAGTAATTGTCAAATCAAAAGCAATGTGATTGTTCATGTATATCCAGATTATTTGGCACTCCAGAGTTAAACTATCTAGGGGAAATATAAATAAATGTGGTTTTGTTAATACATGTTATTTCTAGTCTGGGAGAATTTAATCCACTTCCAATTCAAGTAATTTGAGAATTTCAGGTACAGCATCAAGCAACCATTTGATTAACATTGGCAATGATTTCAAGCTAAAAACCTTTTTTGAAAAGTTATTTAAGGTTTACAAGATTTCACATTATGTTAAATGTGGTCAGAATTTTGGTTAGTTCACTGAGAATCTGTATTGTACATGACCTATTATTTAGTATGAAGATTATTGTAAATATTTTAAACTAATAAGTTTGTGATCAATAATTTAAAGACAATAAGAATGATTGACCTACATTTTTCCTGTCTTATTTTACAACTTCTCTGAATCAAACTTTAAGGGAACAATTGTTTAATTTCTTCTCTCGTTGAATTGCTCTATAGTTTAATTCTGAGTGCTCAAAGAATCACTTCCTCAGGAACACAATAATATCATGAGTATCCTTTTTAGATATTCTATTTTCCATTCATTTAACATACTCAGATGTAAACTTTGTTTCTTAGGAAAAAGTGCTTAAATAGTGGGTCTTATAGTGCTTGGTCATTTTAACTTGTTTATATTCATCCTTTGTTTCTTAGCAGATTAAGAGTTGTTAAATAGATAACTATAGCTAGGTTGGGCTTCCCTGGTGGCTTAGATGGTAAAGAATCTGCCTGCAATGTGAGAGACCCAGGTTCCATCCCAGGGCGGGAATCCCCTGGAGGAGGGAATGGCTACCCACTCCAGGGATCTTGCCTGGAGAATTCCATGGACAGAGGAGCCTGGGAGGCTACAGTCCATGAAGTTGTAAAGAGTCAGACATGACTGAGTGACTAATACTTTCACACTTCACCTCATAGCTAGATATATAAAACAACATATGTTTAGGAAATAATATTTTTTCTTTTCCAGGATAACCCAAATCTGTTTCTGGAACCATGAAAATTTTGTTGGTTTTTGACTTTGACAATACAATCATAGATGATAATAGTGACACCTGGATTGTACAGTGTGCTCCAGAGAAAAAGCTTCCTATTGAACTGCAAGATTCTTACAAAAAGGGATTTTGGACAGAATTTATGGGCAGAGTCTTTAAGTATTTGGGAGATGAAGGTGTAAGAGAAGATGAAATGAAGAGAGCAATGATATCAATGCCTTTCACTCCAGGGATGGTGGAACTTTTAAACTTTATAAAAAAGAACAAGAATAAATTTGACTGCATTATTATTTCAGATTCAAATTCAGTCTTCATAGATTGGGTTTTAGAAGCTACCAATTTTCATGATGTGTTTGATAAAGTGTTTACAAATCCAGCAGCATTTGATAGCAATGGTCATCTCACTGTGGAAAAACATCACACTCATTCTTGCACTCGGTGCCCCCAAAATCTTTGCAAAAATGTAGTTTTGGTAGAATTTGTAGGTGAGCAGTTACAACAAGGAGTGAGTTATACACGAATTGTTTATATAGGTGATGGAGGAAACGATGTCTGTCCAGTAACTTTTTTAAAGAAGAACGATATTGCTATGCCACGGAAGGGGTATGCTTTACAGAAAACTCTTTATAGGATGTGTCAAAATCTTGAGCCTATGGAATCTTCTGTTGTATCTTGGTCCTCAGGTGTTGAAATAATTTCTTTTTTACAATTTCTAATAAAGGAATAATATGCCAACAATTGAAATGTGTATCAGTTAAGATTAGATACAGCAGCATAAAACTCCAAATAAGGCTTTAAAAAAAGAGAAAAAATTTTTCCTCTCACTTAAAAGAATTTCACAATTTAGTATCTCAAAGTCTGTTTGCTCTACCAACCTCAGCACTTGGCTTCCAACTTATGATCCAAGATTGGTGTTCAAACTCCATCTGTCACATCAACATTCTGGCCAGCAAGGAGGATAGTGAGAGAGAAGGTTGCAACCTCATTTAAATTTCATTGGCCAAAACTTACAATACCTAACTACAAGGAAGTATGAAAAATAGCTTTTATTCCAGATGGTCATATGCCTAGGAAAAATTGGGGGGAAATGGAGTACAAAATAGAGGTAAGTGCAACTAGTGGTTTCTGCCAAAGATGGTTAATAGATAGATTGTATTTTTTAATTTATTCCCAGAGAGAATAGTCTGCGTTTCGCTAAGGTATTTATTCCCAAAGTATATCTTAGCAGTTACAGATCTTAAAAATATAACCAAATTCCTAATTCACATAAGAATTCACTGGTTCCAAATCAATTAATTTTAGAAATAAGTCAGTATCTTGCCCAAGATCAATTTCACAGTTTTCTTTTGAAATGAAATACAAATTAATGTTCTTCAAATATTTATTTTTTTTACTTGAACTTCATATATTTGGAATACAAATGAACAGGGAAATGCACACAATTGATAAATGATAAGTAATATACTTTGGGTATAGGAGATAACTGCAAATTCCATTTCACAGAAAACATTGAACAATGCATTTTATAAAAAAGAAAAAAATTACTACAAATAAAATGATTACCAAAATGGAGAACAAACAGTTTATGTAAAGGATAAGCCCTCTGAAACAAAATCACTCCTGCTAAAACTGTTGCTGAACATTATAAGTTCAAATGATACTAACTTTCTAAAATCTTTGAAAGGCCAGATATTTTAAATTTATATCATCATCACAGACTACAACTCCAGAATGCTGATTTAATCAGTATGTTATTACTGTTTGGCAGTTAAGTATTGAGTGATGTAATATATAATTTGTAGGAATATTCAGTATTTAAGAAACTGTTTCATATAGAGATATTAGCAAAATGTCAACTGACCTAGAAAGTTTTGTAGTAACATGTTAATTCCTAGGTTCACATGTTATAGGCATAAATATTCGTTATATAATAGGATTTTCTTTTCCATATGGAAAGCTCCAGAAATTGTTCACTGTACTTCTATGGGAAAAAATCAGTACTCTTTTTATTTTTTTCCAAGTTGAAAAAGTAAACTTTGTTTTGCTTTAAATTAATAGGTTAGATTATGTTGAAACACTGTTATAAATTGGGATTTCTCTACAAGTTGAAGCCAGTAACAAATGATAAATTATAGATGTTAAAAAAAAAAGACTTTGTTCTATAGTTATAGATCAAGTAATTTGGACCAGATCTTCTACAGATTGCATCTGGAAAGCTGACAGCTGAACAATTTTTAAAATATCTGCTTAAAGACATGAGAGAGCTGAGATGATAAACAATTACTAAGGAACCCCAAAAACTTAGGTAGTGAGCTGCTTTTACCTGAAAGGGCTGGGCATTCTCTGAATGGCATCTGAGATACTGAGTGCCTATCTTGACAGTCTTAATGGGACCTGGGAGAAGAGGTATTGAAGTATGAGGCCTGCACTCATAAACCCTTGCTTTTTTAATAATGATCCCAAAAGGCTGCCCATGATGTGTAACAGTGACTTGCTTGCTTCTTACCTAACAGAAGTAAGCAGGGCTTCAAAGGGTAGGCAGCTGACTTCTGAATACTCTTAATCCCTGAAATTGGCCTGAAGTTACCTACAGTTTTTAGAGTTCCCAGATGCTTGGCTAAAGCAAATCTGAACTGTTAGGAGGAAGTTACTATCCCTAGTATGGTGAGCAGTCTATCAGGTAACCCCCCATAATCGCTATAAGCTGGTCTTGGCTCTGTGTGTGTGGAGAAGGTCTGTCACCTTCTAATCAATGCATTGCCACAAAGATGATGGGATATATTATTAATGTGTTTATATCAGATTCTTAGGCTGATCTTAAGGAACTCNATATTATTAATGTGTCTATATCAGATTCTTACGCTGATCTTAAGGAACTCTCCCTTGGTGATTTTGAAGAAGCAAGCTGCCATGTTTTGAACTGGCCTTCCCAGAGGGCAACGTGGCAAACAACTGAGGGTGGCCTCTAGCTAACAACAAGAAGTAGGTCCTGGGTCCAGAAGTCTGCAGAAAACTGAGTACTACGCCAGGTGAGTTTGGATAGTGGAATCTCAGCTGAGATCACAGGCTCAGGCTAACAGCTTGATTTAGCCTTGTAAGACCCTGAAACAGGCCCTTTTGAACTATGCTTGGACTCCTGATCTACAGAATATTGTTCTGTCACTAAGTTGTGTCTGACTCTGTGACCCCATGGACTGCTCATGCCAGACTTCCCTGTCCACTATCTCCCAGAGTTTTCTTAGGCTTGTGTCCGTTGAGTTGGTGATGCCATCCAACCATCTTATCCTCTGTTGTCCCCATCTCCTGCCTTTGATTTTTCCCAGTATCAGGGTCTTTTCCAATGAGTCAGCTCTTCGCATCAAGTGGCCAAAGTATTGGAGCTTCAATTTCAGCATCAGTCCTTCCAATGAATATTCAGGGTTAATTTCCTTTAGGATTGACTGCTTTGATCTCCTTGCTGTCCAAGGGACTCTCAAGAGTCTTCTCTTGACACCACAGTTCGAAGGCATCAATTCTTCACTGCTAATGACACTGCTAATGGAAAAATCATAGCTTTGACTATATGGACCTTTGTCAGTAAAGTGATGTCTTTGCTTTTTAATAGACAGTCTAGGTTTGTCATAGCCTTCCTTTCAGGGAGCAGGCATCTTAATTTTGTGGCTGCATTCACCATCTGCAATGACTTTGGAGTTCAAGAAAATAAAATCTGTCACTGCTTCTTTTTCCCCTTCTGTTTGCCATGAAGTGATGAGATTAGGTGCCATGATCTTAGTGTTTTGAATGTTTAAGCCAGCTTTTTCACTCTTCTTTCACCATCATCAAGAGGCTCTCTAGTTCCTCTTCACTTTCTGCCATTAGAGTGGTATCATCTGCATATCTGAGTTTATTGATACTTCTCCCGGCAATTTTGATTCCAGCTTGTGATTTATCCAGCCTGGTATTTTGCATGATGTACTCTGCATATGAGTTCAATAAGCAGGGTGACAATAAAGAGCCTTGTACTTCTTTCCCAATTTTGAACCAATGAAATTGTCAGGTTATTCCATGTAACGTTCTGTTGCTTGACCCACATACAGGTTTCTCAGGAGACAGAAGGTGATTTGGAATTCCCATCTCTGATAATTTCCCACAGTTTGTTGTGATCCACACAGTCAAAGGCTTTAGTGTAGTCAATGAAGCAGAAGTAGATGTTTATCTGGAATTCCCTTGCTTTCTCTGTGATCCAGTGAATGTTGGCAGTTTGGTCTCTGGTACCTTTGCCTTTTCTAAACCCAGCTTGTACATCTGGAATTTTTCAGTTCACATACTGCTGAAACCTAGCTTGAAGGATTTTCAGCGTAACGTTGCTAGCATGTGAAGTGAGTGCAGTTGTCCAGTAGTTTGAACATTCTTTGGCACTACCCTTCTTTGGAATTGGAATGAAAACTGACCTTTTCCAGTCCTGTGGCCACTGCTGAGTTTTCCAAATTTGCTGACATGTTGAGTGCGGCACTTTAACGGCATCATCTTTTGGGATTTGAAATAGCTTAACTAAAATTCCATCACCTCCGCTAGCTTTGTTTGTAGTAAGACCCATTTGAATTCACACTCTAGGATGTCTCACTCCCTAGGTGAGTGATCACAGCTTTGTGTTTAATTTATCCTGGTTATTATAGAATATATGAGAAAATGTATATTGTTTGAATATGCTAAGTTTGTGGTAATACTATTTGTAGCAATGCCAAATTAATGCAGTAGGTTGCAAAAATCTAAAGTAGCCACACTAATAGATAAAAATGAACACCAGCAGAAGCTTTTACTTAAACATATCTGCATGAGCTTCAGGAATTGGAGTTTTCAGACACAAAGTAAACTTATGAGAATTTTGGCAGAGCTGAAAATTATATAATTTGGAAATACTAGAACTAAAATTACCATGACTAAAATTAGAATCTTGATGGATGGATTTGATAATAGAACAGATATAGCTTAAGAGAGAACTAGTGAATAAACACAAGTGAGAAGAAAATACACAAATACAGCAGAGAAAAACAAAACTGAAAATGCAGAAGAGAAATTAAGAGGTAGAAGGTATAGCGAGATCTAACATAGGAAATTGGTGTCTCGGAAAGAAAGGAGAAAATGCAACAAGCAATATATTTGAAGATAGTAACTGAGAACCTTACAAAGCTGATGAAAGACATCAAACCACACGTTCAAGAGTTCTTAGGAATCCCAAACAGGAAAATAAAAACCACATGAAATCACATCCTTTTAAAACTCCCAATAATCTATGATGGAGAAAGCATAAAGCAGCTAGAGGGGGGAATATGATGACTTTGAAAGGAGTAATTTATAACAGCTGATATTTTCCTTTTTTTCTTTGATAAAGTTGAGTGAAGACATCTAGAGGTGGAGTTCTCTTTGTTGGAAGATTTTTAACTACTCATTCAGTTTCCTTAATTGTTTATAGATTCAGGTTGTATAGTATTTCTTGAGTAAGCTTTGGCAGTGTGTGACAGTATTTGTCATCTTTTGCTGCATAGTAAATTACCTCAGAATTTGACAGGTTACAACTCAGCATTAGTTATCTCACAGTTTCTTTGGCTCAGGAGGCACTTAACTGGATTATTCTGGCTCAGGATCTCAGGTCAGGACGTCACCTCCAGCTCTAGTCATATGAAAGCTTGACTAGAGCTGAAGGATCTGCTTGCAGGGTGGCTGGCTTACGTGGTTTGTGGCAGGAGGCCTCAGTTTCTCACTGATTGTTTTTAGGAATCTCAACTTTTTGTTGACTGTTGGCAGAATGGTCTCAATTTTCAACCACATGGGTGTCTTCAAAGTGTTGCTTGAATGTCCTAAAGACAGTTTCCTGCCAAGTGACCAATCCAAGAAAGAGGGCAAAGAGGAAACCACCATGCCTTTATGACATAGTCTCAGAAATCAAACATCATCAAGTCCACCATAGTTTAGTTGTTAAACCAATACAAAGTCAAGTTCACAGTCAAAGGGAGGGAAATTAAACTCTACCTTTGAGGGAGGAGTTGAAGGATGTTGGATATGCTTTTAAGCCAGTAAAGTGTCTCTCAAGGACTTTGTCCATTTCATGTGAAATTTATGGGCATAAAGTTTTTCGGAATACTGCCCTACCCGTCCTTTAATTTTACAGTGAACACATGGATACCTGCTGTCTAGATTTTACATTAACATTTTACTCTGCTTATTTTATCACGTACCTGTCCATTCCTCTATCTAGCCATCTTTTTAATTTTTTTTCTTCTTCCTCTTTTAACATAAGTATTTTTTGGTCCCCTTTCCTTCTTTGTTTCCCATTGTAAAAAAAACCATGTACTCCTCTGGCTTCAATTGGAACTTAGATCTTTTCCAGCTCTGTGTGAACTCTGGGGATAACTTAATTTGTGATGATCTTGGGATCATTCTTTGCCAGACTTACAGTGTTTTGCCCTATGCATGTGTGTCTTAGTATCTAACCATAGAGTCAAGGGGACAGTTCCTCTTACAGACTTCTGAAACTCCTTCTCCATTTAGCTCCTTCCTCTGTGGTGCCCTGTCCTACAAATTGCAGCCAGTTCTCCTCCCCAAACTTGCCTCCAGCTCCTCGACTCAGTGAGACTACTGTGGTCTGCTTGGGATTCCCCTTGCCTGCATATCAGGCTGGAAAATGTCTCCAGGCAGAAATGCAGGCAATTATAGGACTTACCTCATTTGTTTTCTCTTCTCTTATGGATCACATTCCTGTGCTGCCTGTTGTTCAGTGCCTGGAAACTCCTATTTCATATATTTTGTCAAGTTTTCTTATGGTTTATAGTGGGATGGTTAGACCAGTCCCAGTTCCTCCAGAAATAGAAATTGTAGTATCTCATTTTTAATTCCTAATTTAACATGGTGATTAAAAGCTCTGCTGTAGGTTAGACCTGAATTTGAATTCTAGCCCCGGACTGGGTTAATTCCTGGCCTCCAAACATCTCAATTTTCTTATCCTTTATGTGGAGATGATAATGGTATCTACTACCCCTAAGATTGCTGTAAAGATACACTGAACTGGACATGCTATTAGCTTATTATGGCTAATATGCTCTAACAAAGTAACACAACCTGGGTAGCTTGAAACACTCACAGTTCCAGAGGCTAAAAACGCAAACAGTTTCACTGGGTGTCAGCCCAGCAGCCCTCCATTGAAGACTTGAGGGGAGCACCTGTTGTTTGGCGCAGCTTCTAGTGGCTGCCTGCTCTCTGGCTGATGGCTGCATCATCTTCCCAGTCTTAACCTTCGTGACCACATTGCTCTCTCCTCTTCTCTCTGTGTCAAGTCTCCGTCTGCCATGTTCTTATAAGGACACTTGTAATTGCATTCAGAGCCTAACTAGATAATCCAGGACAATCTCTCCAGGTCAGGCTCCTTAACTTCCATCTCTAAAGACCCATTTTCCTTCCTGTTGACTCGCTCAGTCGTGTCCACCTCTTTGCAACCATTTATGGGTTCCAGGGAGCATTTATGGGTTCCAGGGATTAGGACTTGATATCCTTTGGTGGCCATTATTCAGCCTACTACAGGTAATAAAGCGTTTTGCACACAATCAGTGGTAGTAGTCAATATATTTAGCAACTACTACAGCATAGGAAACAGCTAATAAAACAGAAGTACCAAACAAGAATGGATGCTGGCCGCAACCATAACAGTGTGAGGATCTGAGGAAAAACTTTGCCCTTGTCATTTATGCCAGCACCTCACACGCACAGTATACACTCAGTTCACGGAGGTCCAACTTTATTAAGTTAGTTCTGTTTCCTCTTTTTTAAATGTCTGGACATGCCCTTTGCTCATTTATCTATATGAAATCTGTGTTCTGCTTATCTGCTTTTCTGAGTACTTTGTATATGGAAGATACTAATATTGTTATATCTGTGATAAATATTGTTTGTATTATATTAATATTGTGTTCATTTTTTCTAAACCTTGTTTTATTATTTCTAGATAATTTGTTCTTAACCTTTATTTTTAAATATAAACATCTAAATTTAGTATGTACCTTATCTCATTAGATTATGTTAGATTTAATGAAACAAATACATTGATACACACTAATTAGGATTTTTAAAAGGTAAGATTTTTGTTCTCTTAAAAATTTTCCTCTGAAAGGAGAAGAATCTCTGTTTCCCTCAAAGCTAACCAGATTTTCCATGGCCAATTTTATTATGCTAAACTGTGAGCTTATAGAGATGCTAGAATTAAAAATAGAAATTAAGAAAGACTATTAATATCATAATAGGATTGGACAGAGAAGTAGAGGAACTTCCTGTTCTGCACAGGAGACTCCAGGATAGACGTGGTAGGCAGAATTCTAAAATGGTCCCTGGGATGTCCCATACCCAATTCTAAAATGGGTATACACGCTAAACATAATCCTTAGTGCTGTGAATTTGATGTATTTTACTATATGATTAGGTTATGGTTTATGGCACAATTGACTTCAAAATAGATTGTCTGGGTTGGACCTGATCTAAACACACAAGCCCTTTAAAAGCAGAGCGTTTTCCTGGCTGGTAGCGGAAAAGGAAGTCAGTGATTCAAACCACAAGAAAGATTCAACATGCCATGGCTGGTTTAAAGATGTAAGAAGGCGTATAATGAGGAATGTGGACAGCCTGTAGAGCTGAGCAGCCTCTGGCTGACAGCCAACAAAGAAACAGGGACTACAATCCTACAATAGACTGCAAGGAAATGAATTCTGCCACCCGTCATGTGAGCCTGAAAGAGGACTGTGAGCCCTAGATGAGAAACACAGCCCAGGCTGGCACCTTGATTTCAGGCTGGTGAGACCCTGAGCTGAGAACCCAGCTACACTGTACCCAGATTTTTGACCTACAGATACTTGTGACAATGTGTTGTTTAAAACTGCTAAATTTGTGTTAATTTGTTACATAGCAGTAAAAACTAACACAATAGCTAATCTCAAGGAAAAGTCTGATTTTCATACACATAGCTCTTTTGTAATTATGTGTTTGGCAATTTAATGTATAAAGTAACAAATTACTTTTTATTCTTCTGACCAGACACTGAACATCATTATGACTTATGGAGAGATGCTCGTAAAAATGTCTCTGCCTTTTGAGAGTTTAACAGGGATTTAATTTTTCCTGCTAATGTGTTTTCTAATTTTTTATAATATGACTGTACTTCTTTAAAAAGAAAAATAAATTTAAAGAAATCAAGACCTCCGGAGACAGAGCACACCCTATAACCCTAAGCTGCTCACACAGGACTGACTACACGTAATTTGTGAAATCCAGAACACACTGAAAATATGAAACCTCTTCTTCAAAGATTATTAAGGATTCCAAGACAGCAAAGCATTAAACCAAGAATGGGATCCTTCTGACTGCACAGGTCACACATGCAGCCAAATCTGTGCCCAGACCTTCTCCAGCAACTTCCAGATAAAAACTTTGCCAAGCACTGCTTACTACTGTCCAGACACCCCAGTGCTGCTTCACTGCTTGGGTGACATTTGCAAAGTAGTTGCTTATAATGTCACCATACACCAAATCCTTTCAGAATTTTCCCCAAATGTGTTTGTATATATGTATGTGTGTGTGTATCTATTATATATGTGTCTGTGTATATAAATATGTACATATACATATATATATAGAAAGAGTGCTCTTTGACATAGATGGATTATTCTTATAATTGTTATATTGCTTTTATCACTTAAAATTATAGCCTAAGTATTTACCTGTATTAATATTCTTTAAGGTTAAATTTTTTAATTTAAATTTACATTTTTGCACTTTAAATGGGATGAAGAGATTAAAAAATTAGAAAGAATGGTAAAGAGAAAGGAAGGAAGAGAGGGAGGGAGGGAAGTTGGGAGGAAGGAAAACAGGAAAGATCCTTGTCCTTTAAGGAATCCATATAGTAAAATAAGAGAACAGTATTGAAGTCTGACATGGTTACTGTATTAGGAAGGTATAAGCTACAAGCTATTATTAGGAAGCTACAANTCTCCAGGCAGAAATGCAGGCAATTATAGGACTTAGCTCATTTGTTTTCTCTTCTCTTATGGATCACATTCCTGTGCTGCCTGTTGTTCAGTGCCTGGAAACTCCTATTTCATATATTTTGTCAAGTTTTCTTATGGTTTATAGTGGGATGGTTAGACCAGTCCCAGTTCCTCCAGAAATAGAAATTGTAGTATCTCATTTTTAATTCCTAATTTAACATGGTGATTAAAAGCTCTGCTGTAGGTTAGACCTGAATTTGAATTCTAGCCCCGGACTGGGTTAATTCCTGGCCTCCAAACATCTCAATTTTCTTATCCTTTATGTGGAGATGATAATGGTATCTACTACCCCTAAGATTGCTGTAAAGATATACTGAACTGGACATGCTATTAGCTTATTATGGCTAATATGCTCTAACAAAGTAACACAACCTGGGTAGCTTGAAACACTCACAGTTCCAGAGGCTAAAAACGCAAACAGTTTCACTGGGTGTCAGCCCAGCAGCCCTCCATTGAAGACTTGAGGGGAGCACCTGTTGTTTGGCGCAGCTTCTAGTGGCTGCCTGCTCTCTCTGGCTGATGGCTGCATCATCTTCCCAGTCTTTACCTTCGTGACCACATTGCTCTCTCCTCTTCTCTCTGTGTCAAGTCTCCGTCTGCCATGTTCTTATAAGGACACTTGTAATTGCATTCAGAGCCTAACTAGATAATCCAGGACAATCTCTCCAGGTCAGGCTCCTTAACTTCCATCTCTAAAGACCCATTTTCCTTCCTGTTGACTCGCTCAGTCGTGTCCACCTCTTTGCAACCATTTATGGGTTCCAGGGAGCATTTATGGGTTCCAGGGATTAGGACTTGATATCCTTTGGTGGCCATTATTCAGCCTACTACAGGTAATAAAGCGTTTTGCACACAATCAGTGGTAGTAGTCAATATATTTAGCAACTACTACAGCATAGGAAACAGCTAATAAAACAGAAGTACCAAACAAGAATGGATGCTGGCCGCAACCATAACAGTGTGAGGATCTGAGGAGAAACTTTGCCCTTGTCATTTATGCCAGCACCTCACATGCACAGTATACACTCAGTTCACGGAGGTCCAACTTTATTAAGTTAGTTCTGTTTCCTCTTTTTTAAATGTCTGGACATGCCCTTTGCTCATTTATCTATATAAAATCTGTGTTCTGCTTATCTGCTTTTCTGAGTACTTTGTATATGGAAGATACTAATATTGTTATATCTGTGATAAATATTGTTTGTATTATATTAATATTGTGTTCATTTTTTCTAAACCTTGTTTTATTATTTCTAGATAATTTGTTCTTAACCTTTATTTTTAAATATAAACATCTAAATTTAGTATGTACCTTATCTCATTAGATTATGTTAGATTTAATGAAACAAATACATTGATACACACTAATTAGGATTTTTAAAAGGTAAGATTTTTGTTCTCTTAAAAATTTTCCTTTGAAAGGAGAAGAATCTCTGTTTCCCTCAAAGCTAACCAGATTTTCCATGGCCAATTTTATTATGCTAAACTGTGAGCTTATAGAGATGCTAGAATTAAAAATAGAAATTAAGAAAGACTATTAATATCATAATAGGATTGGACAGAGAAGTAGAGGAACTTCCTGTTCTGCACAGGAGACTCCAGGATAGACGTGGTAGGCAGAATTCTAAAATGGTCCCTGGGATGTCCCATGCCCTGGCATACACGCTAAACATAATCCTTAGTGCTGTGAATTTGATGTATTTTACTATATGATTAGGTTATGGTTTATGGCACAATTGACTTCAAAATAGATTGTCTGGGTTGGACCTGATCTAAACACACAAGCCCTTTAAAAGCAGAGCGTTTTCCTGGCTGGTAGCGGAAAAGGAAGTCAGTGATTCAAACCACAAGAAAGATTCAACATGCCATGGCTGGTTTAAAGATGTAAGAAGGCGTATAATGAGGAATGTGGACAGCCTGTAGAGCTGAGCAGCCTCTGGCTGACAGCCAACAAAGAAACAGGGACTACAATCCTACAATAGACTGCAAGGAAATGAATTCTGCCACCCGTCATGTGAGCCTGAAAGAGGACTGTGAGCCCTAGATGAGAAACACAGCCCAGGCTGGCACCTTGATTTCAGGCTGGTGAGACCCTGAGCTGAGAACCCAGCTACACTGTACCCAGATTTTTGACCTACAGATACTTGTGACAATGTGTTGTTTAAAACTGCTAAATTTGTGTTAATTTGTTACATAGCAGTAAAAACTAACACAATAGCTAATCTCAAGGAAAAGTCTGATTTTCATACACATAGCTCTTTTGTAATTATGTGTTTGGCAATTTAATGTATAAAGTAACAAATTACTTTTTATTCTTCTGACCAGACACTGAACATCATTATGACTTATGGAGAGATGCTCGTAAAAATGTCTCTGCCTTTTGAGAGTTTAACAGGGATTTAATTTTTCCTGCTAATGTGTTTTCTAATTTTTTATAATATGACTGTACTTCTTTAAAAAGAAAAATAAATTTAAAGAAATCAAGACCTCCGGAGACAGAGCACACCCTATAACCCTAAGCTGCTCACACAGGACTGACTACACGTAATTTGTGAAATCCAGAACACACTGAAAATATGAAACCTCTTCTTCAAAGATTATTAAGGATTCCAAGACAGCAAAGCATTAAACCAAGAATGGGATCCTTCTGACTGCACAGGTCACACATGCAGCCAAATCTGTGCCCAGACCTTCTCCAGCAACTTCCAGATAAAAACTTTGCCAAGCACTGCTTACTACTGTCCAGACACCCCAGTGCTGCTTCACTGCTTGGGTGACATTTGCAAAGTAGTTGCTTATAATGTCACCATACACCAAATCCTTTCAGAATTTTCCCCAAATGTGTTTGTATATATGTATGTGTGTGTGTATCTATTATATATGTGTCTGTGTATATAAATATGTACATATACATATATATATAGAAAGAGTGCTCTTTGACATAGATGGATTATTCTTATAATTGTTATATTGCTTTTATCACTTAAAATTATAGCCTAAGTATTTACCTGTATTAATATTCTTTAAGGTTAAATTTTTTAATTTAAATTTACATTTTTGCACTTTAAATGGGATGAAGAGATTAAAAAATTAGAAAGAATGGTAAAGAGAAAGGAAGGAAGAGAGGGAGGGAGGGAAGTTGGGAGGAAGGAAAACAGGAAAGATCCTTGTCCTTTAAGGAATCCATATAGTAAAATAAGAGAACAGTATTGAAGTCTGACATGGTTACTGTATTAGGAAGGTATAAGCTACAAGCTATTATTAGGAAGCTACAAGCTATTAGGAAAGCATACACTATAAGCTACTGTATTAGGAAGGTATATAACAGGGCTTCCCTGTTAGCTCAGTTGGTAAAGAATCCGCCTGNTCTCCAGGCAGAAATGCAGGCAATTATAGGACTTAGCTCATTTGTTTTCTCTTCTCTTATGGATCACATTCCTGTGCTGCCTGTTGTTCAGTGCCTGGAAACTCCTATTTCATATATTTTGTCAAGTTTTCTTATGGTTTATAGTGGGATGGTTAGACCAGTCCCAGTTCCTCCAGAAATAGAAGTTGTAGTATCTCATTTTTAATTCCTAATTTAACATGGTGATTAAAAGCTCTGCTGTAGGTTAGACCTGAATTTGAATTCTAGCCCCGGACTGGGTTAATTCCTGGCCTCCAAACATCTCAATTTTCTTATCCTTTATGTGGAGATGATAATGGTATCTACTACCCCTAAGATTGCTGTAAAGATATACTGAACTGGACATGCTATTAGCTTATTATGGCTAATATGCTCTAACAAAGTAACACAACCTGGGTAGCTTGAAACACTCACAGTTCCAGAGGCTAAAAACGCAAACAGTTTCACTGGGTGTCAGCCCAGCAGCCCTCCATTGAAGACTTGAGGGGAGCACCTGTTGTTTGGCGCAGCTTCTAGTGGCTGCCTGCTCTCTCTGGCTGATGGCTGCATCATCTTCCCAGTCTTTACCTTCGTGACCACATTGCTCTCTCCTCTTCTCTCTGTGTCAAGTCTCCGTCTGCCATGTTCTTATAAGGACACTTGTAATTGCATTCAGAGCCTAACTAGATAATCCAGGACAATCTCTCCAGGTCAGGCTCCTTAACTTCCATCTCTAAAGACCCATTTTCCTTCCTGTTGACTCGCTCAGTCGTGTCCACCTCTTTGCAACCATTTATGGGTTCCAGGGAGCATTTATGGGTTCCAGGGATTAGGACTTGATATCTTTTGGTGGCCATTATTCAGCCTACTACAGGTAATAAAGCGTTTTGCACACAATCAGTGGTAGTAGTCAATATATTTAGCAACTACTACAGCATAGGAAACAGCTAATAAAACAGAAGTACCAAACAAGAATGGATGCTGGCCGCAACCATAACAGTGTGAGGATCTGAGGAGAAACTTTGCCCTTGTCATTTATGCCAGCACCTCACACGCACAGTATACACTCAGTTCACGGAGGTCCAACTTTATTAAGTTAGTTCTGTTTCCTCTTTTTTAAATGTCTGGACATGCCCTTTGCTCATTTATCTATATGAAATCTGTGTTCTGCTTATCTGCTTTTCTGAGTACTTTGTATATGGAAGATACTAATATTGTTATATCTGTGATAAATATTGTTTGTATTATATTAATATTGTGTTCATTTTTTCTAAACCTTGTTTTATTATTTCTAGATAATTTGTTCTTAATCTTTATTTTTAAATATAAACATCTAAATTTAGTATGTACCTTATCTCATTAGATTATGTTAGATTTAATGAAACAAATACATTGATACACACTAATTAGGATTTTTAAAAGGTAAGATTTTTGTTCTCTTAAAAATTTTCCTCTGAAAGGAGAAGAATCTCTGTTTCCCTCAAAGCTAACCAGATTTTCCATGGCCAATTTTATTATGCTAAACTGTGAGCTTATAGAGATGCTAGAATTAAAAATAGAAATTAAGAAAGACTATTAATATCATAATAGGATTGGACAGAGAAGTAGAGGAACTTCCTGTTCTGCACAGGAGACTCCAGGATAGACGTGGTAGGCAGAATTCTAAAATGGTCCCTGGGATGTCCCATGCCCTGGCATACACGCTAAACATAATCCTTAGTGCTGTGAATTTGATGTATTTTACTATATGATTAGGTTATGGTTTATGGCACAATTGACTTCAAAATAGATTGTCTGGGTTGGACCTGATCTAAACACACAAGCCCTTTAAAAGCAGAGCGTTTTCCTGGCTGGTAGCGGAAAAGGAAGTCAGTGATTCAAACCACAAGAAAGATTCAACATGCCATGGCTGGTTTAAAGATGTAAGAAGGCGTATAATGAGGAATGTGGACAGCCTGTAGAGCTGAGCAGCCTCTGGCTGACAGCCAACAAAGAAACAGGGACTACAATCCTACAATAGACTGCAAGGAAATGAATTCTGCCACCCGTCATGTGAGCCTGAAAGAGGACTGTGAGCCCTAGATGAGAAACACAGCCCAGGCTGGCACCTTGATTTCAGGCTGGTGAGACCCTGAGCTGAGAACCCAGCTACACTGTACCCAGATTTTTGACCTACAGATACTTGTGACAATGTGTTGTTTAAAACTGCTAAATTTGTGTTAATTTGTTACATAGCAGTAAAAACTAACACAATAGCTAATCTCAAGGAAAAGTCTGATTTTCATACACATAGCTCTTTTGTAATTATGTGTTTGGCAATTTAATGTATAAAGTAACAAATTACTTTTTATTCTTCTGACCAGACACTGAACATCATTATGACTTATGGAGAGATGCTCGTAAAAATGTCTCTGCCTTTTGAGAGTTTAACAGGGATTTAATTTTTCCTGCTAATGTGTTTTCTAATTTTTTATAATATGACTGTACTTCTTTAAAAAGAAAAATAAATTTAAAGAAATCAAGACCTCCGGAGACAGAGCACACCCTATAACCCTAAGCTGCTCACACAGGACTGACTACACGTAATTTGTGAAATCCAGAACACACTGAAAATATGAAACCTCTTCTTCAAAGATTATTAAGGATTCCAAGACAGCAAAGCATTAAACCAAGAATGGGATCCTTCTGACTGCACAGGTCACACATGCAGCCAAATCTGTGCCCAGACCTTCTCCAGCAACTTCCAGATAAAAACTTTGCCAAGCACTGCTTACTACTGTCCAGACACCCCAGTGCTGCTTCACTGCTTGGGTGACATTTGCAAAGTAGTTGCTTATAATGTCACCATACACCAAATCCTTTCAGAATTTTCCCCAAATGTGTTTGTATATATGTATGTGTGTGTGTATCTATTATATATGTGTCTGTGTATATAAATATGTACATATACATATATATATAGAAAGAGTGCTCTTTGACATAGATGGATTATTCTTATAATTGTTATATTGCTTTTATCACTTAAAATTATAGCCTAAGTATTTACCTGTATTAATATTCTTTAAGGTTAAATTTTTTAATTTAAATTTACATTTTTGCACTTTAAATGGGATGAAGAGATTAAAAAATTAGAATGGTAAAGAGAAAGGAAGGAAGAGAGGGAGGGAGGGAAGTTGGGAGGAAGGAAAACAGGAAAGATCCTTGTCCTTTAAGGAATCCATATAGTAAAATAAGAGAACAGTATTGAAGTCTGACATGGTTACTGTATTAGGAAGGTATAAGCTACAAGCTATTATTAGGAAGCTACAAGCTATTAGGAAAGCATACGCTATAAGCTACTGTATTAGGAAGGTGTATAACAGGGCTTCCCTGTTAGCTCAGTTGGTAAAGAATCCGCCTGCAATGCAGGAGACCTCCGTTTGATTCCTGCGAGGGAAAGATCCACTGGAGAAGTGATAGGCTACCCACTCCAGTATTCTTGGGCTTCCCATGTGTCTCAGCTGGTAACGAATCTGCCTGCAATACGGGAGACCTGGGTTCAATCCCTAGGTTGGAAAGATCCCCTGGAGAAGGGAACAGCTCCAGTATTCTGGCCTGGAGAATTCATGGACTAGAGTTGGACACGCCTGAGCAACTTTCACTTCACTGGCAAGTTGTGACAACCAAAAGCATCTCTAGACATTGCCAATAATCCCTGTTTGAGAACTACTTAATGACTAAAAGTCTGTATGCTTTATCTCTGGATGAAGTGAAGATACAGCAATTTTACATACAGAATACTGCTACTCTTACAGCGATGGATCCAAAATATTTTCCCCCGTGTAATAATTTCCTTATGACCAAGTCCGCAGCCTTGTCACATCATAGCAATCACCACCTGAGTGTTTAATATTTCTGATGCCTAACTCAGTCGCTTCCTTCATGCATTGGATACATATAAGGCTTCTTTTCCTACCCATGTACTATATGTGCTGTGCTGTGCTGAGCTGTTTCAGTCCTGTCTGGCTCTGTGTGATCCTATGGAGTAGCCCACCAGGCTCCTCTGTGCATGGGATTCTCCAGGCAAGAATACCGGAGTGGGTTGCCATGGAAGTTAGTTCCTCCAGGGGATCTTCCTGACCCAGGAATCAAACCTGTGTATCTCACATCTCCTGCATTGGCAGGAGGGTTCTTTACCACTAGCACCACCTGGAAATTCCTATATATTATATGTACTGTGGCACAACAAATCTATTAGTTTTAATCTGCTTTTGTAGTACAAGTACAGTCTTTTATGAGTGATAATTACATCTTTATTCTCCTTTTAAAAAAAATGTTATCTCTGATATGCCCACATATTCATTTACTGTCATAGCATTTGGATTTTGTTTTAGCTCCTAGTTTGTACTAGTCCTGAAGGAGAGTTAGAAATGGTCATCACTTATAGTCTCATAAGCTCCTTCCAGGGGATAGCTGGTAAATCACAAGCAGGCCCCAGGCCAAGCTCTGCTAATAGTATGATAATGGGACTGGAATTTACAGCCACTTCCTATATCTCCCTATTATGAGATATGCTTTTTTCTTTCAAAAGATGAGAAGGAGAGCCCTTTACTGACTTGAACAACCCCACAGCACATCTTTAGATGAGACCAGCTATAGCGAATACGTTAATAGTAAGTAATTGCCTTAACTCTTTTACCTAAAACCCTATCATTTTTGTACCTTCTGGTGGGTTTCTTTTTCAGGTGGACAGTGTGACGATTCTGTTGGAGAGAGATTTTTTGATGTGCTCTACTAGGGCTTATGGAATAATATATTTCTGGCCGAAAGCTAAATCTATCTTACTTGTTTATGTCATACAAACTGATATCTATGTGATGATGGTTCATATTGAAACAAAACATTAACATAAATGTTTCCTAACACAGACATTCTTAGAAACATTCATTGTTTATGGAAGACATTACTTAGTAAAAAGTTAGTGTGTCTTTTATATTCAAATAATAAATTTTCAGATTTAGGTTTAAACAACTAGTAAAATATGGTTACAATTAAACAAACATTTGTCACACAGGATTTTAAAACTGTGCAAACTGGAAAACTTGCTCATTCACATTTTTTTCTACCACTCTACAGTCATATTCTGGATTTTGTTACATACCAAAAATCTTAACCCTTTTCACAACGCGGTCTATGCAATGTTCTGCTTTCCTCAATTCAATATGAGAATATGTTCTTTTAGTGATTTATTAACAAGTTAACCTTTTTCAGATTTAAATCCAGAAAAATATCCTATTGCACAATTTTTGAGGGGATAAAAATACTACAGTAAGCAAATATTTTGAGAGTCTGCTGTGTGCACACAAGCAAACCTAAACAAAAACCTGTGGACATTTAAGAAGTGTAGGACTGTGTCTTACAGAGTGAGGTCCTTCAAAGCATTTACAGTTTGATTGAAGAGGTGAGATACATATATATGTAATTCATAATTCCCAAGTATGTGTCATAAAGCATCTTAGTAATCAGCATAGAAAGTGTTTAAGTCAAGGAAGGACGAGATGACCATACAGTATTATGTGTTTTGTATTTGCTCAATTGATTAACTGTGATAGAAGCTTTATGAAAGAGGTAGACTGTGTCTATACCTTAAGCATGGAAAGGACCTGGAAAAATGGAAAGGATTTGATAGAGCTTCCCAGATAATGTGAGCCACGATGGGGGTGGGTACAGCATATTCTTTAGATAGTGATGTATTAATATCTGGCCTGATGAAGCTAAATGTTTACACTGGGGAGTAGTGGAATAAAGCTTTGTAAGTAGGATTTGGCCAATTTCTGAGCAGATTTGTAAGCTAATCAATGGAGTTTGAATTTCTTCCAGGTACTTCTTAGGAGTAAGTAAAGGGAAGTGATGTCAAGAAAGTTGTGTTCAGGTGGTATAAAAGATAATGTACAGCTTGGGAGGAAAAGGAAGAGATGACACAGAAAAGTCTTGGAGTAAGTCAAGGTAGAAGTGATAAAGACCTCCTAAGCATGCTGTGAGTGAGAAGGAAAATGAAGAGATACACAAATCAGATGCAGCCTTCCCTGGTGGCTCAGTGGTAAAGAATCTGCCTGCCAAGGCAGTAGACGTGGGTTTATCCCTGATCTGTGAAGAGCCCACATGCTGCGAAGCAACTAAGCCCACGCACCACAGNTCTAGACATTGCCAATAATCCCTGTTTGAGAACTACTTAATGACTAAAAGTCTGTATGCTTTATCTCTGGATGAAGTGAAGATACAGCAATTTTACATACAGAATACTGCTACTCTTACAGCGATGGATCCAAAATATTTTCCCCCGTGTAATAATTTCCTTATGACCAAGTCCGCAGCCTTGTCACATCATAGCAATCACCACCTGAGTGTTTAATATTTCTGATGCCTAACTCAGTCGCTTCCTTCATGCATTGGATACATATAAGGCTTCTTTTCCTACCCATGTACTATATGTGCTGTGCTGTGCTGAGCTGTTTCAGTCCTGTCTGGCTCTGTGTGATCCTATGGAGTAGCCCACCAGGCTCCTCTGTGCATGGGATTCTCCAGGCAAGAATACCGGAGTGGGTTGCCATGGAAGTTCCTCCAGGGGATCTTCCCGACCCAGGAATCAAACCTGTGTATCTCACATCTCCTGCATTGGCAGGAGGGTTCTTTACCACTAGCACCACCTGGAAATTCCTATATATTATATGTACTGTGGCACAACAAATCTATTAGTTTTAATCTGCTTTTGTAGTACAAGTACAGTCTTTTATGAGTGATAATTACATCTTTATTCTCCTTTTAAAAAAAATGTTATCTCTGATATGCCCACATATTCATTTACTGTCATAGCATTTGGATTTTGTTTTAGCTCCTAGTTTGTACTAGTCCTGAAGGAGAGTTAGAAATGGTCATCACTTATAGTCTCATAAGCTCCTTCCAGGGGATAGCTGGTAAATCACAAGCAGGCCCCAGGCCAAGCTCTGCTAATAGTATGATAATGGGACTGGAATTTACAGCCACTTCCTACCCCTATTATGAGATATGCTTTTTTCTTTCAAAAGATGAGAAGGAGAGCCCTTTACTACTTGAACAACCCCACAGCACATCTTTAGATGAGACCAGCTATAGCGAATACATTAATAGTAAGTAATTGCCTTAACTCTTTTACCTAAAACCCTATCATTTTTGTACCTTCTGGTGGGTTTCTTTTTCAGGTGGACAGTGTGACGATTCTGTTGGAGAGAGATTTTTTGATGTGCTCTACTAGGGCTTATGGAATAATATATTTCTGGCCGAAAGCTAAATCTATCTTACTTGTTTATGTCATACAAACTGATATCTATGTGATGATGGTTCATATTGAAACAAAACATTAACATAAATGTTTCCTAACACAGACATTCTTAGAAACATTCATTGTTTATGGAAGACATTACTTAGTAAAAAGTTAGTGTGTCTTTTATATTCAAATAATAAATTTTCAGATTTAGGTTTAAACAACTAGTAAAATATGGTTACAATTAAACATTTGTCACACAGGATTTTAAAACTGTGCAAACTGGAAAACTTGCTCATTCACATTTTTTTCTACCACTCTACAGTCATATTCTGGATTTTGTTACATACCAAAAATCTTAACCCTTTTCACAACGCGGTCTATGCAATGTTCTGCTTTCCTCAATTCAATATGAGAATATGTTCTTTTAGTGATTTATTAACAAGTTAACCTTTTTCAGATTTAAATCCAGAAAAATATCCTATTGCACAATTTTTGAGGGGATAAAAATACTACAGTAAGCAAATATTTTGAGAGTCTGCTGTGTGCACACAAGCAAACCTAAACAAAAACCTGTGGACATTTAAGAAGTGTAGGACTGTGTCTTACAGAGTGAGGTCCTTCAAAGCATTTACAGTTTGATTGAAGAGGTGAGATACATATATATGTAATTCATAATTCCCAAGTATGTGTCATAAAGCATCTTAGTAATCAGCATAGAAAGTGTTTAAGTCAAGGAAGAACGAGATGACCATACAGTATTATGTGTTTTGTATTTGCTCAATTGATTAACTGTGATAGAAGCTTTATGAAAGAGGTAGACTGTGTCTATACCTTAAGCATGGAAAGGACCTGGAAAAATGGAAAGGATTTGATAGAGCTTCCCAGATAATGTGAGCCACGATGGGGGTGGGTACAGCATATTCTTTAGATAGTGATGTATTAATATCTGGCCTGATGAAGCTAAATGTTTACACTGGGGAGTAGTGGAATAAAGCTTTGTAAGTAGGATTTGGCCAATTTCTGAGCAGATTTGTAAGCTAATCAATGGAGTTTGAATTTCTTCCAGGTACTTCTTAGGAGTAAGTAAAGGGAAGTGATGTCAAGAAAGTTGTGTTCAGGTGGTATAAAAGATAATGTACAGCTTGGGAGGAAAAGGAAGAGATGACACAGAAAAGTCTTGGAGTAAGTCAAGGTAGAAGTGATAAAGACCTCCTAAGCATGCTGTGAGTGAGAAGGAAAATGAAGAGATACACAAATCAGATGCAGCCTTCCCTGGTGGCTCAGTGGTAAAGAATCTGCCTGCCAAGGCAGTAGACGTGGGTTTATCCCTGATCTGTGAAGAGCCCACATGCTGCGAAGCAACTAAGCCCACGCACCACAGCTACCGAGCTTTAGAGCCCAGAAGGCACAGCTATGGAAACCCACATGCTTTCAGCAAGAGAAGCCATCGCGATGAGAAGCCCCAGCACTGCAACTAGAGAGTGGCCGCTGCTCGCCGTAACTAGAGAAAAGCCCGTGTGCAGCAATGAAGACCCAGCACAGCCAAAAATACATTCATTCATTCACCAATAAAAAATAAGCCAGATGCTTTGAATCTGAAAATTAAAAAAGGAACAAAACTTTTAGATCATGTGCTGCAGGAAGGCAGTGTCTGTGGATTGTCATTTATATAATTTCTTGAAGAACACTGAGCCCTGAGCAAGTTTTTAAAGCAAATTCTGAAAGTCATACTTATAATCTGCTCATATTTTCGCTGGTATAAAAAATCTTTATTGAGTGCCTGTTGTGTGGCAGACACTGTTTTAGGAATACTAGAATGAATGGGGGATATACAATTAGCAAAACATAAAAGCATTGCTTTCATGGAGTTTATGTTCTAGTGGGAGAAATCTCACAGCGAACTAAAAAATATGCAAAATATATGATATCATAGATGGTAATAAGGATTATGAATTAAAGCTGGGAAGGGAAATAGGAAATAACAGGTAGGATGTGGAGATCATTTTAAATAGGTTGGTTTAAAAAAGGCCTTGTTGGGAAGTTGATATTTGAACAAAAAATCCAGTAGAGGTGAGTGACCAGGTCATATAGTATTTTGGGGAAAAAAGCTGGGCAGGCAGAAGGAATAGCTAGCAGTGAGACCCTGAGGCAACCTATTCCTGGTGAGGGGAGAAGCTGGGCTGGGTAAGGGGGTGCTGGAGATCCTTGTAAGTACTTTGATTTTTACTGAATGAAATAGAGAATTATTGGACAGTTTTAATCTGTGACTTAGGAGAGTATCAGTCTATTTTGGTTGATTTGAGCCAGTGCTCTTACTTTTTCTGGGTCCCTGCTGGCTCAGATGGCAAATCTGCAGTGTGGGAGACCTGGGTTTGATCCCTGGGTAGGGAAGTACCCTGGATAAGGGAAAGGCTACCCACTCCAGTATTCTTGCATGAAGAATTCTAAGGACAGAGGAGCCTGATGGGATATGTAGTCCATGGGGTCCCAGAGAGACAGACACGACTGTGTGACTAACACTTTCAGCCAGAAGAATGGCTTTCCTGGTGGCTCAGACTGTAAAGTTCCACCTGTGGTAGGAGACCTGAGTTCATTCCCTGGATCAAGAATTTCCCCTGGGGAAGGGAATGGCAACCCACTCTAGTATTCTGGCCTGGAGAATCCCATGGTACTTTCTCTAGCCAGAAGATTTGAGTTTCTATTTTTTTCCTAATTGAAAAAGATCCTAATTTATTATCTTCTGCCATGTATTAATTTTATCTGAAAGTTAGCTTTTACTGTGGCACCGGGACTAGATCTGATAGATAGAGTGCCTGATGAACTATGGATGGAGGTTTCTGACATTGTACAGGAGACAGGAATCAAGACCATCCCCATGGAAAAGAAATGCAAAAAAAGCAAAATGGCTGTCTGGGGAGTCCTTACAAATAGCTGTGAAAAGAAGTGAAAAGCAAAGGAGAAAAGGAAGGATATAGGCATCTGAATTCAGAGTTCCAAAGAATAGCAAGAAGAGATAAGAAAGCCTTCTTGAGCGATCAATGCAAAGAAATGGAGAAAAACAACAGAATGGGAAAGACTAGAGTTCTCTTCAAGAAAATTAGAGAGACCAAGGGAATATTTCATACAAAGATGGGCTTGATTATGGATGGAAATGGTATGGACCTAACAGAAGCAGAAGATATTAAGAAGAGGTGGCAAGAATACACAGAAGAACTGTACAAAAAAGATCTTCATGACCAAGATAATCATGATGGTGTGATCACTCACCTAGAGCCAGACATCCTGGAATGTGAAGTCAAGTGGGCCTTAGAAAGCATCACTANAGTTAACTAAAATTTTTATTTATTTATTTATTTTTAGAGATTGACTTATTTATTTATTTTTTATTTTACTTTACAATGCTGTATTGGTTTTGCCATACACTGACATGAATCCGCCACGAGTGTACATGAGTTCCCAATCCTGAACCCCCCTCCCACCAGAGGGGGGATTATCTCTCTGGGTCATCCCAGTGCACCATCCCCCAGCGTCCTGTATCCTGTATCAAACCTAGACTGGCGATTTGTTTCTTACACGATAGTATACATGTTTCAATGCCATTCTCCCATATCATCCCACCCTCTCTCTCTCCCACAGAGTCCAAAAGTCTGTTCTGTANCCTGTATCCTGTATCAAACCTAGACTGGCGATTTGTTTCTTACACGATAGTATACATGTTTCAATGCCATTCTCCCATATCATCCCACCCTCTCTCTCTCCCACAGAGTCCAAAAGTCTGTTCTATACATCTGTGTCTCTTTTGCTGTCTTGCATACAGGGTTATCATTACCATCTTTCTAAATTCCATATATATGTGTTAGTATACTGTATCGGTGTTTTTCTTTCTGGCTTACTTCACTCTGTATAATCAGCTCCACTTTCATCCACCTCATTAGAATGGATTCAGATGTATTCTTTTTAATGGCTGAGTAATACTCCATTGTGTATATGTACCACTGCTTTCTTATCCATTCGTCTGCTGACATTTTATCCTTTGCACTTGCAATGTTGTGACATATCTCCAAGAGTTCTTTTGAAAATGGAAATTTTTACTAGTGTTACTTCTTCTAGGACACTGTTACCCTTTTTGTCAACAACAACCACCTTCCTCTTTAAGTCAAAAGGTTCACCTGCACCAAGTTCAGCTGGCTGCCATCTAGTCTTTTCACTGGTGGCACTGTCAACATTCCCATGCTCAGCTCTCTCTCCTAGAACTTCATTATGCTAAATTCAAGCTCTACTTTTGGCAACATCACTTTTAGTTCTTTGCTACATTTTCATTTTCGTTGTCCAGTGCCCTCTTTCAATCATCTATTTTCGTAAAATACTGTGCAGACTTATCACAGACAGGAGGTAAGACAACTAGAAGCTTTGTTGTCTGTATGGGAACTGAATAACAGATGCACAGTGGCCAATCACCATGGACTCTGAAAGAAGAGACATGACTGGTCATTAACCATGACGCTCATCTGTTATTTATGCAGTGATTTGTGGCCTGAAGAGCTAGAGGACAAAATTTCTATTTTATGCAGTTAAAGTTATTAAAAATACACAAGAGTAATTAAAATTTGAACCCTGTTTGATGGATTGGTGTTATTTAACAAAATGGTGGTAACTGAAATTCATGCATATTGGAAACATTCAAAGAAAGGATCATCTATATAGTTTTTTACTTGAAAATCAGTACCTTTTAAGCTTCTCTGAAACAAAAATTAGAATTAAAAAAATTAGAATTTAGTACATAAATTAGAATTTTAACTATTTTAACTATTTTATGTTCTTGATTCTCAAGGAGTAAAAAAGTTTCTAGGCTGCTTAAAAGTCGGACACAACTGAGCAGCTGAACTGAACTGATTATTATAATTAACCAAACAACATAAATATGCTTAAATTACATCAAAAGTAAAAATTTATCAAAAATTATTTCAGTCTGATGAATTGGGCTATTTTACTTTCATTTAGACCATGTATCTTGCGAAGTATTGCTTCCTGCTGGCATGAGACAGACTTTAGGATCAGTGATATTCCTGTTTTTCATTTCTATAGATATAGTCCCTGAGAATATGTGTTCGCACAGACAACTAGATAGGAATGAGAGGAATTTTATTATAGCAGTGCTATTCATTTCATGGATTCTTTCCAAGTTATTTGTCAAAAATGCTCTTTGACTTTTGTTGAAAACAAGGAACTGGAAACCTTCTGACTTGTGAAAGCACTTGCTGCCCAGTCATCAGAATGTTTATTTTCCAGGAAGCATACCAAAAAGGCTTTGCCAAGACATAGCAACTGCAGGGCAGCCCCATGTACCTGTGCTGATTTTATACCATACAATTCCTGAGACTGTTCACATAGCAATTTGAGTGGCATGAGTGGGAATTGTGCAGTGCACAACTTATACAGCTGTATTCAGTGGCTTTATAAATTATACCTATTTTTTTATACTTAACATCAGCTCATCTTAACGAGTAGCTTAAATGAAGTACACAAAATTTTCTGTATATACTGGCGTATTTATATATATTGATAATGCTATCACAATTAGCATACTGAACATTTAATGATGTCGCAACATTTAGTGGAAAGATGCACTAATAAGGTAAAAACAACTAACAAAATTGTTATTTTTAGAAACTAAGTGTCTTTTGAAAACTACAGTGTGATGTCCAAAGGATTCCAAGTCCATGCCAGTCTCAGTATCTGCCATGAGTCTTTCATGTCTCATCTTATGATGGCTCTTTATTTCCCTAAGACTTGGATTCACAGATGGCATGGTTGTTTTCTTGAACATTGTCATTAATTTATTTGATTTATGAATGCTAATTATATATTTCTGAGTGCATCGCATCTATTAGCATTTGCAATGGATTTCTGATAAAGCGTGTAGTAAAGAGGAACTGCTCCCGCCCATACCCTTCTGATGGCAGGTTGCTTTTCTTTTGGCAGGTTGAAGCAGTCTACTCTATACTGATATGTACTTTTTGGGGTCTTTTCTTTTAGTTATAGTAGACATGTAGCTGATATATACTTTTAAGCAATAATTCAAAACCAACGAATGTCAGGCAATGAAAGCAAAAGTATTAACTGGGCTCTGCAGCAATCTGCAATAACTACACAAGTGACAATATAGTAGTGAATTCTGTTATTCAAGAATCATTTGTTACATGTTTACAAGCTATTATGATTCTAGAAGCCCTCCTTTGAGTTAGATAGAGCCTGTACTTACTGTACAACAAACAGCATCATGCGACAAACAGCCACACTTCCATCTTCAATCAGTCACAATTGTGTCCTCGAATGACAACACCAACAATGACATCACTTCTCATTATGAAGGACAAACTGTAATTACAATTAACTACAAAGTTTGTAATTTTGGAAGAAATGTTAATAAATACTAATTTTCAAATTGAGGTGGTGATAGAGGAGTGTAAATATCTTTTCATTATGGGCTTCTGTGGTGGCTCAAATGGTAAAAAATCTGCCTGCAATGCAGGAGACCTGAGTTCGATCACTGGATTGGGAAGATCCTCTGGAGAAGGAATGGCAACCCACTCCAGTATTCTTGGCTGGAGAATTCTATGGTCAGAGGAGTCTGGCGGGCTACAGTTCATGGAGCTGCAAAGAGTTGGACACAACTGAGCGACTAACACACACACTCACACTCTTTCATTATAATAGTTAATATTTATATACCACATCCTAAGTACTTCCACAGTCATTTGATTAGTTGCTAAGTCATGTCTGATGCTTCACACCCCGTAGACTGCAGAGCCAGACTTCCCTGTCTTTCACCATTTCCCGTAGTTTGCTCAAATTCATGTTCATTGAGTCGGTGATGCTATCCAACCATCTCATCCTTGGTCTTCCCCTTTTCCTCCTGCCCTCAATCTTTCCCAGCATCAGGGTCTTTTCCAATCAATTGGCTCTTCGCATTACGCAGCCAAAGTATTGGAGCTTCAGTTTCAGCATCAGTCATAATTTTGCTTTATCTTTCCACTAACTTTATGTTAGTTGAGAAAGTACTGATGTTTTCTTTTACGAGTCAGAGAATTAAGGATCCGAGAAGCTCAGTTCAGCTATAGTATAGATAAGTGACACAGGAGAATACTAAGCCTGAAAAAGATCTCATATACTTTTCTTCTCTACTAAACTGTTTACCAAATGTTGAGATAGTAAATCTTTCATTTTTCTCCCATTTTAGGTCTGTGATTCTAATTGTGCAAAAGAATCATCTGATGCCCTTGATTAAAATGCAGATTCTAGCATCCCATATAATTCAATTGAGATGGTCTGACTTGTGGAATTAAACTAAAATCACCTAAATGAGAACAGAGGCCATTTATTCAGATCTTGCTATAGCTAGAGAGTCAGAGGATCATTTGCCTTTGATAGAAGCTCAAAGGCAGGTAGGGGAGTGGACAAGCTTTGTAAAAGAGGAAGAAGAGGAAGGTCTCCAGTATGCTTTATTGGAGGTTGTGGGCCTGGTAAATAAAGCTCCTGGCCAACTACTAGAATCAAGGAATATTTTATGCGATTGGTATGTGGAACAAATTGGCTTTCTCTGGTTGGTCCTAAGTTGGAAGTAGGGGTAAAAATCAGTAAGTTGGCTGTCACTGACCACTTCCTGGGTCAGAAAGATCCCCTGGAGAAGGAAATGGCAACCCACTCCAGTAATCTGGTCTAATTGCTGGTCTAATTGTTCTAGTCTAATTGCTGCAGAAGTTGTGGTTTGGCTTCTTGGGCTTTTTGTGTGGTTCAGAGTTCTGTTGTCATATACAGTCTGGTCATTGTCTGTTTGTATGTTGTCTCTCAGACCATATTCTGAGAAACACACTGGGCCTCTGGTGTTCTTTCATCCGAGTCTCCTTCCTCCCTTAAGCTGGCTACACTGTTGCTGCTGCTGCTGCTGCTGCTAAGTCGCTTCAGTCGTGTCCACCTCTGTGCAACCCCATAGATGGCAGGCCACTAGGCCCCTCTGTCCCTGCGATTCTCCAGGCAAGAATATTGGCGTGGGTTGCCATTTCCTTCTCCAATGCATGAATGTGACAAGTGAAAGTGAAATCGCTCAGTCGTGCCTGACTCCTAGCCACCCCATGGACTGCAGCCTACCAGGCTCCTCTGTCCATGGGAGTCTTCAGGTAAGAGTACTGGAGTGGGTCGCCATTGCCTTCTCTGCCTGAGCCTCTAGGGAAGCCCATTAAGTATACTAGAGGGCTTTAGCTTCAGAATCCTCAAGGCTAGTGGGAAATTAACAGTATTTAGGCATTTACCCATCACTATAGTCAAAATTCTCCAAGCCAGGCTTCAACAGTATATGAACCATGAAATTCCAGATGTTCAAGCTGGATTTAGAAAAAGCAAAGGAACCAGAGACCAAATTGCAAACATCTGTTGGAACATCGAAAAAGCAACAGAGTTCCAGAAAAACATATACTTCACTGTTGTTATTATTGTTCAATTGCTAAGTCATGTCCGACTCTTTGCGACCCCACGGACTGCAGCATGCCAGGCTTCTCTGTCCTTCACCATCTCCCAGAGTTTGTTCAAGCTCGTGTCCATTGATTGGTGATGCTATCGAGCCATCTCATCATCTGTCATCCCCTTTTCCTCCTGTCTTCAGTCTTTCCAAGCATCAAAGTCTTTTCCCAATGAGTTGGCTGCTTGCATCAGGTAGCTGGAGCTTCAGCTCTGGCAGCAGTCCTTCCAATGAATATTCAGGACTGATTTCCTTTAGGACTGACTGATTTGATCTCCTTGAAGCCCAAGGGACTCTAAAGAGTCTTCTCAAACACCACAGTTCAAAGGCATCAGTTCTTCTGCGCTCAACCTCCTTTATGGTCCAACTCATATCTGTACATGACTACTGGAAAAACCATAGCTTTGACTAGATGGACCTTTGTTGGCAAAGTGATGTCTCTGCTTTTTAACACACTGTCTAGGTTTGTTATCGCTTTTCTTCCAAGAAGCAACTGTCTTAATTTCATGGCTGCAGTCACCGTCCACAGCAATTTTGGAGCCCAAGAAAATGGTCTGTCACTGTTTCCATTGTTTCTCCATCTATTTGCCTTGAAGCAATGGGCAACACTGTAAACTCCATGAAAGTTACGGACCATTTTTCACTACATCGTTAACCAGTGCCTATGCCTAAGCAGGCACTCAATACAATCTTGCAAATGAATGAATAAATGGAAATATTTGATATTAGGTTTTGTTGGAACAAGAAAATGAACTTTCTGGTGTAGCATATAAACACCTTCACCTGATTGGACTGGCTGCCACCAGAAGACTGGAGGCTGCTCCTTCCAGCTACTCTAAATACTGGAACCTAAATCCTTGGCCCTGGCTACGTTCAGTGTTTCTCAAAGCTCCAAGTTAACTCACATTGAACAAATTAGTCCCTGGGGCTCCACAGTACTCTCCTAAGGGTGGGATGGAGTTCATGGGAAAGTAGCCCCTACTTCTGGCATTTGGAAGGTAACATCAAAATGAACCCCAGACCTTCAGCTTTGTTGCATTCTCTCCAACATGCACCCGCAATTCCACTCCACAATTAGGTCCTGGGCTGGGGAGAGCTACTGAAGGAGGGAGAAAGGAGGTCCTCCATCCCTATATCTGGTTCTAATTCAGGACTTAAAGAGTTTGCCTAGAGAGAAAACTCTCTGGAGTGTCTGCGTGGGGCGGGGGTGGGGGNAGGCCATTTATTCAGATCTTGCTATAGCTAGAGAGTCAGAGGATCATTTGCCTTTGATAGAAGCTCAAAGGCAGGTAGGGGAGTGGACAAGCTTTGTAAAAGAGGAAGAAGAGGAAGGTCTCCAGTATGCTTTATTGGAGGTTGTGGGCCTGGTAAATAAAGCTCCTGGCCAACTACTAGAATCAAGGAATATTTTATGCGATTGGTATGTGGAACAAATTGGCTTTCTCTGGTTGGTCCTAAGTTGGAAGTAGGGGTAAAAATCAGTAAGTTGGCTGTCACTGACCACTTCCTGGGTCAGAAAGATCCCCTGGAGAAGGAAATGGCAACCCACTCCAGTAATCTGGTCTAATTGCTGGTCTAATTGTTCTAGTCTAATTGCTGCAGAAGTTGTGGTTTGGCTTCTTGGGCTTTTTGTGTGGTTCAGAGTTCTGTTGTCATATACAGTCTGGTCATTGTCTGTTTGTATGTTGTCTCTCAGACCATATTCTGAGAAACACACTGGGCCTCTGGTGTTCTTTCATCCGAGTCTCCTTCCTCCCTTAAGCTGGCTACACTGTTGCTGCTGCTGCTGCTGCTGCTAAGTCGCTTCAGTCGTGTCCACCTCTGTGCAACCCCATAGATGGCAGGCCACTAGGCCCCTCTGTCCCTGCGATTCTCCAGGCAAGAATATTGGCGTGGGTTGCCATTTCCTTCTCCAATGCATGAATGTGACAAGTGAAAGTGAAATCGCTCAGTCGTGCCTGACTCCTAGCCACCCCATGGACTGTGCCTACCAGGCTCCTCTGTCCACGGGAGTCTTCAGGTAAGAGTACTGGAGTGGGTCGCCATTGCCTTCTCTGCCTGAGCCTCTAGGGAAGCCCATTAAGTATACTAGAGGGCTTTAGCTTCAGAATCCTCAAGGCTAGTGGGAAATTAACAGTATTTAGGCATTTACCCATCACTATAGTCAAAATTCTCCAAGCCAGGCTTCAACAGTATATGAACCATGAAATTCCAGATGTTCAAGCTGGATTTAGAAAAAGCAAAGGAACCAGAGACCAAATTGCAAACATCTGTTGGAACATCGAAAAAGCAACAGAGTTCCAGAAAAACATATACTTCACTGTTGTTATTATTGTTCAATTGCTAAGTCATGTCCGACTCTTTGCGACCCCACGGACTGCAGCATGCCAGGCTTCTCTGTCCTTCACCATCTCCCAGAGATTGTTCAAGCTCGTGTCCATTGATTGGTGATGCTATCGAGCCATCTCATCATCTGTCATCCCCTTTTCCTCCTGTCTTCAATCTTTCCAAGCATCAAAGTCTTTTCCCAATGAATTGGCTGCTTGCATCAGGTAGCTGGAGCTTCAGCTCTGGCAGCAGTCCTTCCAATGAATATTCAGGACTGATTTCCTTTAGGACTGACTGATTTGATCTCCTTGAAGTCCAAGGGACTCTCAAGAGTCTTCTCAAACACCACAGTTCAAAGGCATCAGTTCTTCTGCGCTCAACCTCCTTTATGGTCCAACTCATATCTGTACATGACTACTGGAAAAACCATAGCTTTGACTAGATGGACCTTTGTTGGCAAAGTGATGTCTCTGCTTTTTAACACACTGTCTAGGTTTGTTATCGCTTTTCTTCCAAGAAGCAACTGTCTTAATTTCATGGCTGCAGTCACCGTCCACAGCAATTTTGGAGCCCAAGAAAATGGTCTGTCACTGTTTCCATTGTTTCTCCATCTATTTGCCTTGAAGCAATGGGCAACACTGTAAACTCCATGAAAGTTATGGACCATTTTTCACTACATCGTTAACCAGTGCCTATGCCTAAGCAGGCACTCAATACAGTCTTGCAAATGAATGAATAAATGGAAATATTTGATATTAGGTTTTGTTGGAACAAGAAAATGAACTTTCTGGTGTAGCATATAAACACCTTCACCTGATTGGACTGGCTGCCACCAGAAGACTGGAGGCTGCTCCTTCCAGCTACTCTAAATACTGGAACCTAAATCCTTGGCCCTGGCTACGTTCAGTGTTTCTCAAAGCTCCAAGTTAACTCACACTGAACAAATTAGTCCCTGGGGCTCCAGAGTACTCTCCTAAGGGTGGGATGGAGTTCATGGGAAAGTAGCCCCTACTTCTGGCATTTGGAAGGTAACCTCAAAATGAACCCCAGACCTTCAGCTTTGTTGCATTCTCTCCAACATGCACCCGCAATTCCACTCCACAATTAGGTCCTGGGCTGGGGAGAGCTACTGAAGGAGGGAGAAAGGAGGTCCTCCATCCCTATATCTGGTTCTAATTCAGGACTTAAAGAGTTTGCCTAGAGAGAAAACTCTCTGGAGTGTCTGCGTGGGGCGGGGGTGGGGG
>SJYW01005949.1:2322404-2349675 GCA_006410735.1 Raphicerus campestris
GATCCAGTGTATTTAAAAACAGCTTTAGGCCTTCAAAGAAGCTGCCTATTAACTGAAAATAAGATCCGATCTCTAATATACAATGCTTTGAATCCCATGCATAAAGAGATTTCTCAGCGATCCACAGCCACAATGTATATCATTGGAGGCTATTACTGGCACCCTTTATCAGAGGTACACATATGGGATCCTTTGACAAATGTTTGGATCCAAGGGGCAGAAATACCAGATTATACTAGGGAGAGCTATGGTGTTACATGTTTGGGACCCAATATTTATGTAACTGGGGGTTACAGAACTGATAACATTGAAGCTCTTGATACAGTGTGGATCTATAACAGTGAAGGTGATGAATGGACAGAAGGCTTGCCAATGCTCAATGCCAGGTATTACCACTGTGCAGTCACCTTGGGTGGCTGTGTCTATGCTTTAGGTGGTTACAGAAAAGGGGCTCCAGCAGAAGAGGCTGAGTTCTATGATCCATTGAAAGAGAAGTGGATTCCTATTGCAAACATGATTAAAGGTAAGTGCAGACTGTATTTATTCTGTATTTTTTAAGTGTTTGAGATTAGACAAAGTGTCTCTCACAGATAACGTTCTAAAAAATTTATCACTTTGGAATGCTACCTTGGAGCTATAGTTGGATTATACAAATCAAGTAATGCTACCTAGAATGTTCTAAGTAAAAATATAATATAGCAGTCCTCAACTTGACTGAGAGTTATTTGGTCAGAGTATGCTACCCAGGCTGGAAAAGAAATGTTATTTATATAAGAAAAAAGTCTAATTCATTGTACCTACTCTAGAGCCTGTTTTGAAACTACATCTTGCTTTCAGTCAAGAATTTATATTTAAATCAAAGGCTAAATAAAGAGAAAAAGCTGGGTAGTTTTATTCATGTTTGTTTATTATTATTATTATTATTTTGCTTGCTCTTGAAATCAAAGTTTTTTGAGTCTTGCTTTTAAATATTCACTTTTTTTTCTCATTTGATCATCTGTCTTTTAAAAGGTCTTTCATTAAAACCTTGAAAGGTCTGGTCCCTGGAGGGTGTAACAAATTACATTCTTTCAAAAACTGGAGGACACATAGCCTCTGCTCTTTGTGATTGCAGTCATATCTTAGAGGGTACAGGAGAGGGGCAGATCCTCTGTATCCTGCATGCAGCCCACACAGCTATGCACACAATTGGGTCTCAGTATTTGTCTGATAGACACTGTATTTTTTGCTGTGTTTGGTACCAGATTAGCCTTGTTGTTGTTCCCTCCTACTGGAAGAAAAGCTGTAATTTCATTTATTTCATTACATATATTCATTGGTGCTGGGGAGTTGCACACAAACTGGTAGGTTGTTAATAAATTTGAGTCATTTTATCCCAGATGTTTCTTCCCAGGCCTTTCTGTTTCTTTTTTAATGCTAGCGAGGGTGTGGGAATCTGACCTGGCCTGGGAATCTGACCCGGTGTGATCCTTGGATGAGAACAGGAAGCCCGAGACACAAAATGATCTTGTGACCAGGCACACTGCTTCTGAGGCCAAGCTGCCTGCGTCTAAATCTTAACCTCTCACTTACTTGCTGGTGAGCTTAGGCAAATGGTTTAATCTCCCTGTGCCCCAGTTTTGCCATCTGTACAATGGGGGTGACAACATTACATGGTTTAGGGTTTGAGAGGATTAATTTATGCATGTGAATCACTTAGAACAGTGACAGGCATAGAGTAAGCACTCAGTAAGGGTTAGGCATTATGGTCATGAACACTTNCTGTACAATGGGGGTGACAACATTACATGGTTTAGGGTTTGAGAGGATTAATTTATGCATGTGAATCACTTAGAACAGTGACAGGCATAGAGTAAGCACTCAGTAAGGGTTAGGCATTATGGTCATGAACACTTTAAAATGTTTATTTATTTGGCTGTGCTGGGTCGTAGTTGTGGCACATGGAATCTTCGACCTTTATTGCAGCATTGGGATCTAGTTCCCTGACCAAGGATTGAGCCTGTGTCACTGCACTGGGAACGCAGAGTCTTAACCTCTGGACTACTAGGGAAGTCCTGTCATGACCATCCTGATAGAAGAAAGTGTCAGCTTTGATAGGGCAGAAATATCTTTCGCATTCAATTACAACCTCTCTCCTACATGCCCAAAGTTTCCGCAGTAGTTGGCAGGANCTTTACACCTATAGATCTGATACCAAGTATGTCATACTATTAAAGATAATATGTTTTTCACATATGCTGAACTAAAAATAGTATCTTCCTGGTTGTCCAGGTAGCAAATTCAGTGTCTGTAAACAATGGCAAGTCTTACTAGTTTAAATGTAATCCCCAACTTGGACCCTGAAATGTATTTTATATATAGCACAAACAAAATTAAAATGGTCCAACAGAGTTTTTAAGGTATCCCAAGAGTTTAAATCCACATGCTCTGCTTTCTTGTAGACAGGGCTTGTAATTGCTTTGATCAGGCTGAAGCAGATACCAAGGGTTCTTGGGTAAATGGCAACATAAGTGGGCAAGTCCTTGGACAATGGGTTGCCCAGATTAGGTACACAAAGGGCTTTGGGGTTGGTGTTAAAGAGGTGAGTCTTCCTTTCCTCTTTGTACATAGTATGAAGAAGTCTCTGATCCCTTTAGGACATTCTCTAGCCTATCTGATTCCTAAACAATAGGTGGTGAATAATTTGACCAACAAANGCTTTGGGGTTGGTGTTAAAGAGGTGAGTCTTCCTTTCCTCTTTGTACATAGTATGAAGAAGTCTCTGATCCCTTTAGGACATTCTCTAGCCTATCTGATTCCTAAACAATAGGTGGTGAATAATTTGACCAACAAATGAAAAGACTCTCTATGGTTCCAAGCAGCCAAAGTTACAAATAAGCATAAAAGAATGTAAGCCTATCAACTTAGACCTTTGCCTCTGTTACAAGTGTATTTGAAATTATAAAAAAGCATCTCTAGAAATACAAGTAGGAAGATAGGACATTCTTAAAATATTTTCAGTTATTATCCTTCAGAAGACAAAGTAACAGATCCATTCATTAACAATTACACACACTCCTGTGTAAACACTGGCTCTTACTCGTGGTTGTAATGTTTAAATGATACCTACTCACAAAGTAAATTTCAAAGAGGCTTGAAGTGTGCCTATATGAATGTCTGACAATATGAGTCACACCATACCCAAATGTTCCTCTGCTCTTTTTAAAAGCACTAAAGAGACAATTCAATACACAACCCATCACATTCACACTAATGACACTGTGTCTTTGTCAAATATTTTGGTGCTATGATATTACAGTGCTCTGTTCTCCTGCATTACTGAAACATTTCAAAACATTTCAGAGTTAATGTATTTTGATACACAGTATCTTTCAAAGATCCTAGAATCACTAAATTTGAGTACCAATCTAAAAACTTCATCTAAACTTATTTTTTTCACACAATATATTTGTGTGATATATTTGGAGATATCCTAATTTTGCTTTTTCACAATCATTCATTTAGTGAGTAGAAACTGAGAATTACTCATGGTTTAAATAAAGAGGAAAATAAGCTGAAAGGTATGCATTTGGTTAAGGAACTAAATGCAAAAAAAAAAAGTTACTTTAAATTCCAGCATAGAGGACTTCTCTGGCGGTCCAGTGGTTAAGAATTCCGCCTGTCAACGCAGGAGACATGGGTGTGATCCCTGGTCCAGGAAGATCCACATTCCATGGGGCAACTAAGCCCGTGTGTCACAACTACTGTGCCTGTGATCTAGAGTCCATACATGATCCACAACAAGAGAAGCCACTGCAATGAGAAACCCGTGCACTGCAACTAGAGTAGCCCCTGTTTGCCACAACTAGAAAGCCCATGTGCAGCAACAAAGACCCAGCACAACCGAAAATTAATAAGTAAAATTAAAAAAATTCCAGCATGGCGTAATTTAAATAGGTAATTCAGAGTATTAGAAATGACCCAAGTTTCTATCTGTTATAAACGAAACTAGTACTGATTATTTTCTACAAACATGACTAGAAGAGATAATCTTGGGAAAAGATGAAGGGAACAAACATTCAAAAAGAAGGAATTAAAAAGTTTTATTTTCATTACAGGGAATACTCCACAATTTTATGTCTTTATTCACTGAGCAACTCTTCATCTCACGGCCTCCTTAAGTATTTATACAATGAAATAAGACTTTATTAAATCATTGTTTTTTAAAGGCATGTTTTTATGTGGTTTAATTTTACTGTAAAACTTGGACTATGTTGAGCTCTTCACAATTTGAATTTACACATATGTTTTGGTAGCTATTATTTTCATGTGAATTTCACAGACAGTCACATATATAATATGCATGTGTGTGTGTGTATGTGTGTTTTATTTAAGAAAAAGCATAGAGAACACAGTTTCTCACCGCTGAAGATGGATAGGGAGTCCAAGACAGAAAACCAACTTGAAGACTACAAGCAGTACTTTGTTTTTCACCTATTGTACACCACCTTCCCAGAGTCTTTCTCTATAACCAAGAAGTTCTGAGGGTTAAATCAGAATTTCTTGATTGACTCATGAGGAAGCTCATGGAAGGAAGAAAATAATACTCATGATCTTTTTCCATTTAGTTCTACAGATCACCCACATTGTTTTTACCAAAGGTGATACATTTCCATATCCTGTTACTTGCATTATCTTCTATTACCTATCCTATTACCTATATAAACTGCACCTTTGATTCATTGGTATCTCTGCGTCTGGTATAGTTTAGCATCTTGAGCAACTCAATATACCAACTCAGTATGGTATTTGGTAATATTTTGGTCTCTGAAGGCCAAAAGTTTATTTTGAGGGGCTTCATGGCTCACATCTGTATATGCTATAGGAAAAGAAATCAAAGCCCATTTTATTCTTATTTCATTATCATTCATGGTATTAACTTCTCCAAAACATAAAATTCAGTGAGTCTAAAAGCCTCTGCTAGGGAGACACAGAGAAGGAAGATAATCATCTAACAGTAAAAGAATGTGGGGATGAATCTTTGGTCATATCACAGAGTTTCATTACCCATAAAATCAGTGGGATATTTTCAAAAAACCATAATAATACTAGTTTTTAACTAAAATTTTTATAAAGATACTTGCATGGGTTAAATTTTAACTTAATTTTATGTTTGCATATATATGGAAATTTTACATCTCAGTCATTTCTTCTTATGTTTCATTTCTGTTCTCCTTGCAAAGACATTGAAAATGTGTATTTTAAAATAGAGTCTTAGTCACCAAAGCTAAGGGATGAAANAAGTGTCAGCTTTGATAGGGCAGAAATATCTTTCATATTCAATTACAACCTCTCTCCTACATGCCCAAAGTTTCCGCAGTAGTTGGCAGGATGGGAGAAGGGGTTTCAAGCTCAGTGCTGTTGCTGCTCTGGTTTTCACTCTGCCTGAGCTTGACTCCCCCATTTACTAATTCCCCTCCCTAGAGTGGCTCTAAATATCCTAACTCCTTTCCTATGAAAGAAACAAAGTTCAGATATTTTAGCAGCTGTTGTAAACCTGGCTATATTTCTGCCTCTGCTTCTTAATGATAAGATCACACATTCAGTGGTTTTGTAGTTTAGAGTATATTTCTTTGAAGGTTGAAATGTATTACTTTATGAAATGTTGTTAAACTGTATTTGAAACAATGTTTCTGGAGCAAGGGTGTCTACACCATAAAAAAAGCGCAAGTGTTCTTACCTTAGCCTTGAGTGGAATGGAAGACCCTCTTACACTGAAGTCCTCCCCTACCTCCTAGCTGGGTCTGAAATTCCAGAGTTTTATATTTTTTAACTTAAATTTTGATTCTTGATTATATCTGACCTTCCCCGGGAAGGGTAACACTTTTGTCAGTTACATGCACTTTTCGCAAGTGCTGGTTCTGATGGGCGGACTCATGCTGAACTTTAAGTTTCCCATTTGTCTCTAGGAGGAATAGCACTATGTTCCGCAATTTGTTTTATTTTGTAGTCATGAAGTGAACTAGCAACTTTCCCCAGTCATGAGCACCAAAATTGGGCAGAGTCAAATTTCAAATTCATTTCCTTTTTTAGTTTAGTCATGTACAGAGAAGAAATAAACACTTGACTGTTTAGGACTTCCCTGGCGGTCCAGTGGTTAAGACTCCAAGCTTCCAGTGCACGGGAGGCAGGTTCAGTACCTGGTGGGGGAAGTAAGATCCCATGTTTGACTTGGTACAGCCAAAAAGATACATTAAAAACAAAACTTGGCTGTTTAGAAAACTCTAACTTTTTTCTCTTTCATCATAACTGCTCTGCTTACAAACTCGCTTTTGTTTTGGAGTAGAAATGTACAGGGAGATTGAACTGCACCTTGCACAGAATGGGCTATGTAAAATGTTGCTTAAAAGACTAACCTGATGTTTTCAACTAAAATGAGCCTCCTCATCTTTCTCCCTTGGAGAAGGAAGTGGCAACCCACTCCAGCACTCTTGCCTGGAAAATCCCATGGACAGAGGAGCCCGGTAGGCTACAGTCCATGGGGTCGCAAAGAGTCAACACGACTGAGCACTTTCTTTTCCCTTTTTGCTTCCTCATCTTCTTCCCCTGATGAATCCACTTCCACTTTGTTTTTCTGTGGCATCAGTGATTCCCAGTTTTCTGCGCTCAGGACCTCAGAATGAGTCTTGTCTTAGACGCAATCAAGTCTTTGAGGCCCATCTGTTCTCCTGTGTCTCTTTCCTCGGTATCCTTCGCCCATACTCAAGGCCCAGTCTAAGTCAGACCCTTGGTACTCTGCACCTGGGCCAATACCTCTCTCGTTCTGACTCTGGCCCTTCTATTTCTGTAGTCCCCCTCTTCCTCTGTTTAAAATGTCCTGCTGAATTAATTGTATGTTTCTTAGTCTGGCATGAGGGTCTTTTGCCGTGTCAGCTTCAATGTACCACGTCAGCTTTAATTCCCACACGACAGCCCCAGGAGTGCCACCTGCCTGCTCAAGTGCTGGGAATCAATCTGGGCTACATGACATTGCCCAATGAGTCTTTGTGTTCCCCTTTCCCTCTGCTCCGGATGGCTTTCTCTTAACCTCTACCTGCCAAAGGCTACCTACCAAGGCCCAGGTCAAATTCTGCCGTGATTCCCCTAGACAAAGCAATATCTCCTTGTTCTGAACACTCACTGGAGTTCTCTACCCTACATTCTAATTATTTGTGTTAATGTCTCACCCCTCCCCCCCCCAAGAAAAAACTGAGTAAGCCTTAAAAATTTTTTTTTCTATCCTTCATAACTCCTAGGGTAATGCCTTGTGTCTAATGTCCATATTAACAAAAGCAATAAACTTAGTCCAGTATTCACTGCAAAACCAAAAGACCAATCTGAAGATGTGATTTTAATTTAACACACAGGCGTGGGAAATGCTACTGCTTGTGTCTTACATGAAGTCATCTACGTCATTGGAGGCCACTGCGGGTACAGGGGCAGCTGTACCTATGACAAGGTCCAGAGCTACAACTCAGACATCAATGAGTGGAGCCTCATCACCTCCAGCCCACATCCAGGTAACAAATTACTGTCTCAAATACCACATGTTGTGATGCCGCTTATCAGCATAAAAGATGGCTAAGAATATGCTGGAAGTAGACAGTGCTAAATTTATAGTAGACTACACTTGGGTATAATTAAAAGGCCCCCAATAGTCACATGTTCATCTAACAACAATCACAATTAACTTCTTCCACTTCGAGGACATCTACAGATACTTTCCCTGATGTCTTTACATGACAAATATTTTAAGCCTGTGTGGTTAAAAGTATTAGTTCTTTAAAAAAATTTTTTTTAACAAAGCTTCTTTTCTTCCGTTTCCTATTTCTTAGTTGTATGCTTTTTTTCATTTACTACATGTGTTACAGAAAGCAGAATTTTTATGGACGGGTAAAAACACTAGTCTGCCAAATAGTTGGGAAGGATATCTGTTAATTCCTTTTAGAGGATGATTTTTTTTTTTAAAGGGAAGCATGTTCTTTCTGGGTTTCAGTAGGTGTGAAGCACTTACTCCTGTGATGTGCAGGGCTCTTTGTTGACCTCAACAGTCATCACAGGATCTTGTCTGCCCACAAAGAACGGCCTGCCTTCTGTGGGGTCCTTTGTTCTTTGGCTTGTCTCTTGGGTAAGGCTCAGGGGAAAGCATAAACTTGTTACAGCTATACCATCTGGTTAAGATTCTTTTCATTAGGAAAGTTTCATGTCACCGTATCTCTATACTACTTTGAATCATTTCCCATATGGCATCAGGCTGCTACGTCAGTCACTGGAGAGCAAATCAAAATTCACAAGCTTGACCCATCTGAGAATAATAGTAACAGCTAACCTTCTTGAGCACTCTCCATAGGTCAAGTACTGCCTAAGCACTTGGCATGAAATACGACCTTAAATTCTAACCACAACCCTGTGAGTTGCTATTGTTTACCCCTGTTTTATATATTTGAAAATGGAGGCTTAGAAGGGGTAAGTAGCTTTGCCAAGGCCACGGTTTAGAAGTGGTGGGTCAGGATTCAAAGCCAGGAAGTTTGAGTGCATTAACCTGTGGCATAACCAGTGAGCAGTCTGCCTCTCTGGAAGGGAGCAAGCTCTCCTGCTCTTAACCAATGCAGCGAGTTCAGCCGAGTCTCCTGTGTGTCACCCCACAGTTCAGGGCAAGCACGCCTGAATCTGGGGCTGTGTCTCCATGTACAGGAGGACTTGTGCAGCAACCAGCCAGACGTTGTCCTGGCTCTCGAAGACATCATGGAGGTAGTCCTCCATCTCCTAGTAGTTCAGATATATTATCCTAGAATCCCCACAACTTTTTGTTATAACTAGTGAAATTATAGTAGAGAATAGCATCATATTGAATACAGGCATGCCTTGTTTTTGTGTGCTTTGTAAATATTGCATTTTGTACACGTTGAAGGTTTGTGGCAACCCTGCCTTGAGAATTCTGTCAGTGGCATTTTCCCACAGCCTTTGCTCACTGTTTCCTGTCACATTTTGGTAATTCTTGCAATGTTTTCAAACTTTTTTGTAATTATTATATTTGCTCTGGTGATCTTTGATCAGCAGTCTTTGATATTCTATTCTAATTGAATTGGCATTTTTAGCAATAAAATATTTAAAAATTAACATACATTTATTTTTTTTCTAGACAAAAAACATTATGCTATTGCACACTTAATACAGTATAGTGTAACCATAACTTTTTATGCCCTGAGAAACCAAAAAATACATGTGGACCCTTTATTGTGATGCTCACTTTATTACTATGTTCTGATTGAACTTCACAGTTTCTTCAAGGTATGCCTGTAATAGCTAAGATTAGATGCTTTACCCTCTGAGCCACCAGGGAAGCCCAAGTATGTGCCAGGCACTAACTTTTCCAGTACTTTCATATGTATTAATCCAGTGAAAGTGTTAATCACTGAGTCATGTCCAACTCTTTGCAAACCCGAGGACTGTAGCCCATCAAGCTCCTCTGTCCATGGGATTCTGCAGGCAAGAATACTGGAGCAGGTTGCCATGCCCTCTCCAGGGGATCTTCCCAACCCAGGGCTCAAACCCAGGTCGCCTGCATTGCAAGCAGATTCTTTACCATCTGAGCCACAGCAGTCCTGTGAGCTGGATACTACTGCTGTTTTATAGGTCACTGAGGCACACAGACAGTGAATAGGTTGCCCATGGTCAGCTAGCTCAGGCTGTTGTGAGTTTCAGATCCAGGCAGCCTGGCTGGGAGACTATGCTCTGAACAACTACACTGTTACTTCATTTGGTCCTCATGTTAACCTTATAAGTTAGATATTATTCTGACTTATCTTTACAAAGAAGATCCAACATATGAAAAGTCAGCTCAACAAATCAGAGGGCAGTTGTCTACATTAGAAGCTTAATTTATATTTCATAAAGGGATTCCTGTAAAAATAAATCTTCTATAACACACTTAAACTGGATATGGCTTGTTGACTGATGGAGAGCCACTCCAGGTGGCTTAGTAAGACTTAAGCCAAAGGATGTAAAGTCATGGCAAATTGAAAAATCAGTCAGAAATGAATATTAAGTTACAGTATCAATCCCTGGGAACATAGAATTCCACATGGAGCATTTTCATTCATGTTGAACATAAAATGAGAAATGAAGCTATCATATTATCACCTATGTTGTATATCTTCTATTTGGCTCTCTCAGTGTTCAAAATATTTTTTAACTGGCTTGTTATCAATATTTAAAATTCAGGGGATTTCAAATAAAAATCGTTATTTCTGGCCTTTAGGGAAATTGNAGCTATCATATTATCACCTATGTTGTATATCTTCTATTTGGCTCTCTCAGTGTTCAAAATATTTTTTAACTGGCTTGTTATCAATATTTAAAATTCAGGGGATTTCAAATAAAAATCGTTATTTCTGGCCTTTAGGGAAATTGCAAGATCTGTCAACTGTGGATCATCTTCCTTCCTAGCAACAATCACGGGGGCCATGTAGTGGCTATTCCCTTCAGATGAGGCTTCCATTTCACCACAGTCTATCCCATGCTTATCATATCATAGACCGTGGGAGGGGGCTGGTGTATTTCCTACCCCTCGCCTGCTTCATTTGGCTAATCTGTTATCTCCTTGGCCCTGGGAAGCGCTGGGATCTGCATCCTCTGAATTATAGCAACTTATGCTTCCTACGGGGCTTCCCAGGTGGCTCCGTGGTAAAGAATCTGCCTGCCGATGTAGGAGACGCAGTTTGATCCCTGGGTTGGGAAGATCTCCAGGAGAAGGAAGTGGCAACCCACCCCAGTGTTCTTGACTGGGAAATCTCACAGACAGAGGAGGACTATGGGGTCACAAAAGAGTCAGACGTGATTTAGTAACTGAACAACAACATGCTTCCTATACATTTTAGGAGCACCTGCTGAGGACTGTAAAATGTCAGTCATGAGTCTACCTTATAGATATGTAGCTTAGACTGCAACTAAATGACTGTTATTATTTTTAAAAGCTAATATAAATGTTATCTTTTTTCTTAACGCTTTTAAGTGTGATTGCTTTGTATAGTTAAAAGACAGGGAAGTATAATTCCATCAAATTCAAGATAACATTGAGACCTTACCTTGGGAAAGATACCATTCTGTTGATAGTTATTACATGAGATATTAAAGATGATTAATTTTACTGCCACAGAAAGTCAGAATATAGTAGTAAATACACATACGTAACAGGAACACAAGACAATCTTACAAATAGGTGCTATTGAAATTGAGGGTAGAGAGAGCGTCAGTCTGATTAAGGGGAATCTGACAATCTTAGAAGGCTTCCAGGAGTAGGTTGTTATGATTGAGGCTTTCTGGCAGAAAGTTAGCCAATGAAGGAATGCTGATGGGAAAATTCCAGTTCTTGGATGTAGAAGTGTGAGTGAGATGCAAGAGGGAAGAATGAGAGACTGAATGGCAAAGTTCATTTGAAAATCATGTCACAGAGGGCTTTGAATGGCCTCCACAAACTTTACAAATAGAGAACTACCAGAGTTTTCAGAGCAAGAGAATGCTGCACTGTCAGTTTTAGTTTTAAGAAAAGAGTTCCTCTGAGAGTAGACTGGGAGAAAGATGGCAGGGAGGCCTACTAAAGCTGTAACAGGCCAGGTGAGAAATACTGAGAGCCTGCAGTGGTAGGAGTGGAGAACAGGCAGGTGTGAGGAACAGTACTGGTTCACCATTGATTGAATGGTAGTGATCACCCCCCTTGGGTGACTGGACATTGGAGAAAAGGGCAAGACTGTCTGGCTCATTGACTGGCAGCATTGAAGGAGCAACCAATGGGAGGGGAGAAGTGGAGGGATGACAAGCTCAGTTTTGAGTGAAATGTCAAGAACTAGTTACTCAGACAGTAAAGAATCTGCCTGCAATGCAAATCAGGGTTCAATCCCTGGGTTGGGAAGATCCCCTGGAGAAGGGAATGGCAACCCACTGCAGTACTCTTGCCTGGAGAATTCCATGGACAGAGGACCCTGCTGGGCTAGAGTCCATGGGGTTGCAAAGAGTTGGGCACGACTGGACAACTAACACAATTTAGAAGAGCTGCCCAGAAAGCAGTGAGAAGTGTGGTTCTGCAGTAGGAGAAAAATGTGAGTAAATACAGAGACTTGGGCATTGTTTGCTTAGAGATGATGGCCAGGTGTGGAGGTGAATAAGATGCCTTGGGAGGTTGGAACTAACAACACATAAATGAGCAGAATCTTGAGAAGCAGCATTAGTTAAAGGATGAGCTGAGAAAGAAAGGAGAATGTGTGAAGAACCCAGGAGAAGCAGTAAGTGATAGGGAAGAAAAATCCGTGGAGAGCTGTGTCCAATGGGGAGAATATTCTCTCTTGGCTCTGCCGTTTATTTACTTGTCTAATCTTGGGCAGCAGCTTAAGCTCTTGGTCTTACTTTCCAGCAAAATAAGGAAGTTAGATTAGATAAGCTTTACAGTTCTTTTCAGTGAGAAAAAAGTGTTAAGTAAAATTTTTAAAGCATTTTTAAAAAATGGATGTTGAATACCTGAAAATATTATTGTTGTTTTTGAATGCCTGCATGGCTTTGTTCCGATCACGCTTGTAAAACTGAATATTGACTGCCATGTTTTTATTGTAACATTTGTGTGTAAGCTCTGAGCTATTTTTATACTGGGTTTGAAATTGCTCATTCATTCATTTGTCCAACAGATATTTGCTGAGTGCTTTCTAATGCTGTGTATAGTGCTAGGAGCTCGATAAACAAGATACAGTACCTTAGCCTCAGCAGCTTCATAGAGTAACCAGTAAGAAGAAAGTCAGTTACAGCTGAGCAGGTTTCCACCAACCATAATAGAACATTATGTTGCATTTGGGTAATGGGAAAAAATACCAGGAATCACTTTATTTTTATACTTTTTAAAAACTGAGATGTAGTTTATGTACAATATAAGTTCTAGATGTACAACATAGTGATTTATAATTTAAAATTTTTTATACTCTATAGTTATTATAAAATACTGGCTGTATCCCCTGTTTTACAATATGTCTTTCTAGTTATTTATTTTATACATAATAGTTGGTACATGCTTACTCTACCGCCCCATCTTGCTCCTCCCCCATTCCCTTTCCCCACTGCTAACCACTAGTTTGTTCTCTAGATCTGTGAGTCTAGTTCTTTTTTGTTGTAGTCACTAGCTCGTTTTATATTTTAGATTCCACATTTAAGTGATTCGTGCAATATTTGTCTTTGTCTGCCTTGTTTCACTTAGCATAATATTCTCCATGTGTGCTAAGTTGCTTCAGTCCTATCTGACTCTTTGAGACCCTATGGACCATAGCCCCCCAGGCTCCTCTGTCCATGGGATTCTCCAGGCAAGGATACTGGTGTGAGTTGCCATACTCGCCTCCAGGGGATCTTTCCAACTCAGGGATCGAACCTGAGTCTCTTACATTTACCTGCATTGGCAGGAGAGTTCTTTACCGTTAGTGCTACCTGGGAAGCCCTAATACTTTCCAAATCCATCCACTGTTGCCAATGGCAAAATTTCATTCTTTTTTAGTGTGGAATAGTATTCCTTTATATATATATATATATATACACACACACACACACACACACCCCGTATCTTTTTTATCTGTTCATCCATTGTGTTTTTTGCTTTGTCATTTAAAAAATGTTTATTTGCTCATTTTTATTGAAGTTTAATTGATTTACAATATTGTGTTAGTTTCAGGTATACAGCACAGTGAACCAGTTATATACATGTATATCTCCACTCTCATTTAGATTCTTTCCCCACATAGACCATTTACAGAGTATTGAGTAGAGTTCCCTGTGCTATACAATAAGTCCATGTTCTTCACCTGTTTTATATATGGTAGTATGTATATGTTCATCCCCAAACTCCTAATTATCTCCCCACCACACCACCCACTTTGGTAACCATAATGTGTTTTCTATGTCTCTGAGTCTATTTCTATTTTGTAAATAAGTTCATTTGTATCATTTTTTTTTAGATTCTACATGTAAGTGATATCACATGGTATTTGTCTTTGTCTACTTTCCTTCACTTAATAGGATTATCTCTAGGTCTACCTATGTTGCATTATGTTATCCCTTTTTATGGCTGAGTAATATTCCATTAGAATATTCCTATTAGAAGCCGGCCCATATAGTGGTTTAGGCGAAATAATCCATCGGGAGAGTGTTCCAATGCACACATTTGCCAAGTATCTCTTCACCTCTCTCCTACCTCATGATGCTGAACTGGCATACAAAACTGCACTGAGAGCAATGCGGTACGTATTCCGCTCCGTGGGCAGAGGCGATCCAAGTCCCCACCAGGAAAAATGGCTGTTATCTGACTTCTCGCTCATCCATGTTTCTTGTAGGCAGCAGGAATCTGAAGAAGCTATTCGTGCTTCTTGAGCTGTGGCTGTGGTAGGCTGTTGCCTTGTTTGGCTTCTGTTTTAAAGTAAGGGAAAGAGGGTATTTTTGTTGGCCGTCACACTCACGTTCATGGTGCTTTATCCTACTTTGTCTTGAAGCTAGAATTTGAGACTAGAGAACAATTTCAGGTTGGGTTTAGTCACAAGGCAGCAACCTTCCTAAATAATTCATTATTTTGAAAAAATTAGATTTTTTTAAACAGTGGTAAATAATACATATACTTGGCTGAGTATAATAATTGAGGGAGTGCTTCACACCTGCTGCAGTTATACGTTCCCATCAGTAGTGCAGGAGAGCCATCTTGGCACAGAAACACGTTTGCGCTCAACTGGAGAATGAGAGAAGGTGGGAGCTCTGTCTGGCATGGATGGCATTGCAGTTCAGAGGTCATCCAGGATTTGCCTGCCTCGGCTCTGTTCCCATCACCCTCAGTCCCTTTTGCAGTAATAATAATTAGAACACGTTGTCCTATGCTGCTGACTTTTCTGTTTTCTCCTCCTTTATAAAGTCAGTTCACAAAGTAATTATTTTCATCATGAATTTGTGCTGAGTATTTTTTAATGCATTCAAGATTACATTTTTCAATCTTATATATAGCCTTTTAAACTTTAAGGATCTGAAAGAAATAATCTACTTTCTTAAAACATGAGATTTTTCCTTTTGTCTTTTTTTTTTTAATCAACACACTTGTTAAAGTGCAGATTAGACCCTGTTATTGCCACCTAAAGACACACCTCCACCTTGAGATGTTTGAAAATAGTTGGATTCCACAGAAACTTTTTAGCCAGCGTAGTGGATTCAAAAACAGTGCCTTTCCTTTATGAGTATAACTTATCAATCACAGGAGTCCTCTTTTTTATGCAGCAATAGAGTGTGTATTCATGTATGTGTATATATGTACCTGTGTGTCATTGTGTATGAAGGCTGACATCTTTTAATTTGACATGCTTTCTTGGCAACATGAAATCTCATTAACATATCAGAAAAACCTTAAAAGTTCTCTCGTCTATTTTTTAAATATAAAAAAATAATAACATAAGCAAAAGTCCACCACCAAATTACTTTATACCACTTGGTTTGTATTTTAGAGCACAATTTTGTAAGTACGTTCCTATTCCCATTTTTGGAAGCTGTCAGATGAAGACAGGCGCTCTGCTCTGTGCTAAGATTTGTGCTCCTGTGCAAAGGGAAGGCTGCTAATGTTGTGATGCCACCAGATGCTATTGCCTCAAATCCTGTTAAGTTTAAGGGTAAAATAGCGTAAGGTTTCTCTGTGGTTCTGGCTTATATGAAGATATCTATCAGGAGGGGAGAGGCTTACTTTTCTAACACTCAGAACCTCATCTATGTCTGCCCTTGGTGGCTGCCAAGACAGAATGTTCATGGGGAATTTTAGCAGGTCACAGGGAAATTGTTACCACCTCTTTTCCACCTGCCACATGCCCTCAGCCAAAGGGCTGCTGTGGGAGGGAGGTGGTGTGAACTTTTAGAGCATCTCTAGTACTCTTGCCTAGAAAATCCCATGGATGGAGGAGCCTGGTAGGCTGCAGTCCATGGAGTCTCTAAAAGTCGGAAATAACTGAGTGACTTCACTTTCACTTTTCACTTTCATGCATTGGAGAAGGAAATGGCAGCCCACTCCAGTGCTCTTGCCTGGAGAATCCCAGGGACGGGGGAGCCTGGTGGGCTGCCGTCTTTGGGGTTGCACAGAGTCGGACACGACTGAAGTGACTTAGCAGCAATATTCTATTGTATAAATATATCACATCTTTATCCATTCATGTCTCCATAGACATTAAGTTGCTTCTATGTCTTGGCTATTGTAAATAGTGCTACAATGAGCATTGGGGCACATGTATCTTTTCAAATCATAATTTTCTCCAGATGTATGCTTAGGAATGGGATTTCTGGAAGATATGGTAGTTCTATGATTAGTTTTTTAAGGATCCTCCATACTGTTTTCCCTAGTGGCTATACCAATTTGCATTCCCACCAACAATATAGGAAGGTTCTATTTTTTTCCACATCTTCATCAGCATTTATTGTTTGTAGATTTTTTGATGATAGCTTTTCTGACCAATGTGAGGTAATACTGCATTGTGGTTTTGATTTGCATGTCTCTAATAACTGGTGATAATGAACATCTTTTCATATGCTTTTTAGCCATATGTCTTCTTTGGAGAAATGTCTGTTTAGATCTTTTGCCCATTTTTTGATTGGGTTGTTTGTTTGATATTGAGTCACATGAGCTCTTTGTGTATTTTGGAGATTAATCTTTTGTCAGTTGCTTCATTTGCATATACTTTCTCCAGTTTTGAGGGTTGTCTTTTCATTTTGTTTATGCTTCCTTTGCTGTGCAAAAGCTTTTAAGTTTAGATAGGTCTCATTTGTTTATTTTTGTTTTTATTTTCATTACTCTAAGTGGTTGCAAAGAGTTGGACACGACTGAGCGACTGAACTGAACTCTTTAAGTGGTAGATTGAAAAAGATCTTGATGCAATTTATGTTAAAGTGTGTTCTGCTTATGTTTTAAGAGTTTTATAGTAAATAGCCTTACATTTAAGTCTTTACTGTATTTTGAGTTTATTTTTGTATATGGTGAGGCAACACTCTGATTTCATTCTTTTCTATGTAGCTGTCCAGTTTCTCAGCACACCACTTATTGAAGAGACTTTTTTGCTCCATTGTATATTCTTGCCTCCTTTGTTGTTGAGTAATTGCTCATAAGGATACAGGATTAATATACAGAAGTCTATTGTATTTCTATACACTAACAATGAAAGAGAAACCAAATTAACAATCTCATTTACCATTGCATCAAAAAATAAAATAAAATGGCTGGGAATAAACCTGCCTAAGGAGGTAAAGACCTGTGCTCAGAAAACGGAAGCCCTGATGAAAACAATTGAAGATGACGCAAACAGATGGAAAGATATACTGTGTTCATGGATTGGAAGAATTAATATTGTTAAAATGACCACATTATCCTGAAGCAATCTGCAGATTCAGTGCAATCCCTATCAAAACACCAAGGGTATTTTTCATAGAACTAGAATAAATAATTTTAAAATTTGTATGGAAAGACAGAAGACCCTGAATAGCCAAAACACTCTTGAAAAAGAAGAGTTGGAGGAATCAATGACTTCAGTCTATACTACAAAACTGCATTAATCAAGAGTATGGTACTGGCACAAAAACAGATACATACATCAATGAATCAGAACAGAGAGCCCAGGAGTCACTTTATTTTGGACATTTTTGTTGCTATGGAAAGATTGAGATTCTTCTTTAACCTGAATCACAAAATGATGATTTTTTTTGGTGAGATTTGAATAATTTAAAAATAGCCTACTAAGCTCACTGTTGAATCATTTATACCAACTGATAAAATTTTTGTATCATCATTAATTTTCACAGTAACCATTTAACAGAATGACTCATAATTTATATAATTAATATGTCACAAGTACTCAAAAACTAATGAAAATCTATAAAAATTCTACATTTATTTAACTGAAAAGGAAAAAAGGGGTTTTCAGCGATGGGTGAATTCTTGGATGTCAGAAACCAGAGAACATCAGCATGTGGATTCAAAGCAGAAATACCAATCTTCTCAGACTTTTCCTTATGCTTTGAAGCCTAAATAGCAACAGCTTTACTGATAAGAACCTGTCTTCCCTACTTACAGGAGAAATCAAAGAATGATTGTGCATTCTTTCTTTCTAAAGAAGGCCTTATAAGTTTTTTTTTTTCCATGAAGTATTGGGAGTGCCTATTTGGGCAGAGGGGGTACAAGGTACTATTCATTCATTGATCCAACAAGTGTTTACTGAGTCCATACAAGGTGCCAGACATTTGCCATCCTGCAAATAGGATGGAGCATTGGGCAGGACACAGGTCCTGCATTGCTGGAAGGAAGAGAGAGACTGTAAACAGGAACCACAGCAGATCGTGAGACGCGCTACAGAGAGAATTAAAGTAGGGTGATGTGGTAGAGACAGCTGACTGGTTCCTGGGGTTGGATGGCAGAAGGCCCAGCGAGGAGTTGACAGTGAGATGAGAACTGAATGATGAGAAGCAGGCAGCTATGCAAAGACCTGGGGGAAAGAAAAGACTTCCAGACAGAAGGAATAGCTCAGCAATGGAAACCTCACTCCTCATTTGTCTGCTATAATATTCATCCCACTGACAACTCCTACTCTTCCTTCTGGTCTGTAGTTGATATTCCATAGAATGAACTCCCAGGCTGGAAGTGATGTGAGCGCTAAGACCTGGGATGTTAGAAACAGGGCTGGGACTAGCGCCAGGCAAGCGAGACACCTGAGGCACAAAACGGAAGGCGTCTCTTGGAGAGGAAGCACCTCGTCATGGTTTGTGCTCTGGGCACATCTCTTGCCTCATCCTAGTCACAGCCCTGGGAAGAAGGGAGGGGAAGGGCAGTTGCCAGAGATGCCAGTGCCTTGAACAGCCAGCAGGTTTGAATGTGGAGGGGGAGATAAAATGAAAGAAATTAAAACAGCCTGTAAGGCTCCGCCCCGAGAACTGGACTCTTGGCTCCAGGACACAAATTTCGCACAGCAGCCCTCTGCCTTTGAGCACCTTCCACAGCTGCTCAAGGTCACAGACTGTAGTTCCCCTAGTAAACTGGCTTGTGTTTCTCTAACTTCTTGTGTCCTTAACTTAACCAGCAGTATGAGAGAGGCAAGCATCTGTGGCAGCACGTACCAGTTGAGGGTTAGCTGCTAAGACCCGAAGGATCCTACACCAGTTACCTAGGACGTGTTCATGGCAGAGCGACCCTGCTGCTACACCGTTTACACACAGGCATAGAGAACAGGTGCCTGTGCTGGGAAGTTCCCAGAAGGATAGTGGTCTGAGGATGAGTTCTCCCCAGCACCCTGAGGAGCCAGTTTAAGGATAATCTGAAAGACAGTGGCAGGAACTAGTCATCTGAAGCTGGGAGTGGATTTTATGGGTGCATGTTGCAGTAGTGAGTGCTGGAATCAAAATGTTACAAAGACTCTATTTTTGTAAGCCAAATTGTAAAGCATTATTACATCACTACCCTAAGGTACTTCTTCTGTTTGTTTACCCTAATAAAAATGTGCTTTCTTTTTTCTTTTTAATAGAATATGGATTGTGTTCAGTTCCATTTGAAAATAAGCTCTATCTAGTTGGTGGACAAACTACAATCACAGAATGCTATGACCCTGAACAGAATGAGTGGAGGGAGATCGCTCCCATGATGGAAAGGAGGATGGAGTGTGGTGCTGTCATCATGAATGGATGCATTTACGTCACTGGGGGCTACTCCTACTCAAAGGGGACGTATCTTCAGAGCATTGAGAAATACGACCCAGATCTTAACAAGTGGGAAATTGTGGGTAATCTTCCAAGTGCCATGAGGTCCCATGGGTGTGTTTGTGTGTATAATGTCTGATCAAGTCCAAAGAAATGACCAGGTAATCACTGTTTCATGGTGTAGTAAGAAAAGAATATAGGGTTTGGAGTCTCTTACTTGTTACTGTGGCCTGGCACATAATAGGTAAATTCTTACTCCTAACCCCCACTCTACACCTCAACCTAGTGATTAATGGTCAAGAAAAATCTTTTGTAAATTTACAGTTGAATAAATCAATGGAGTCAGCACCTATAATCTTTGCTCATCAAAGGTGATTTGGAATGCTGGATACTTGGTAAAAAAGGTGAAATGCCTTTGTAGCAAATTTCTTCTCCTGGTAGCAGTAACACTGGGTGTAGGTTAAAATGATTCTGTGGAATGAGATGTCTCTTATGATCCTGTAGTGTAATAGTGTACATTGTTTCCACTTAGCTAGCAAGGAATTTGAAATATAAGGAGGCATATTCTCTACCTCTACAAAATCAACATTTAAGCTTTTTTTTCACCTTTAGAATTATTTAGAATGGACTTAAGTTTAGTGTTTTTCCTTCATAGTGTATATTATTTATTGTTATGATTATTTACTGACAACAGAGATATACAAGATACTGTGCAGAAGATTATTACTATTCATAGTTTACTAAACTCTATTCATAGAGTTTACTAAAAGAATGGAAAATACGAAAAACTGCCGAGAAAGTAGTTGAATATCTGCTGATCCTAAGAACTATTTTTAATTTTCAGCTTTGATGTAAATTGCTAGTTTAGGTATCTTTAATTTAAGCATGTTAGAAAATGCTCTTTGTTCATAAGTATAGAAATGTGTCTGCATATGAAATTAAACTTTGAGCTGGAAAGCTTGTAGAACATTGTAATATAGTAGAAAATACATTGATGAAAAGAAATTTGAATTCATTTTCCACTAACTAGATTTTGTGAACTGGATTGAGTCACTTAACCCACTGTCAGTTAGAGCTTCCCTTCCCAGGCACACTGGTACTGTGGGGGACAGAGATGCCTAGACATGGATCCCACATCTCTTGGGGTTGCCTGAGGTGGTCTGGGTGGCTGCAGCTTCTGGGCTAGAAGCATCTTTGTCTATTTTCTCCATCGTACCCACCATATCACTTTCCAAGTGTGCCATAACTTGAGAAAACTTTGGAAGCATTGCTTAACTCATCTAAACTTAGTAAAATCTGTTAGATCATCTACCCACACTCATCATTTTTTAAGAGGCAATAATTATTTTTAACCTTAAATATGTAACTGTAAAACTACCTAATTCTTCTGGCTTATTTTTAAATTTTAGAAGGGATCTGTTTAATGCATTCATTTCAAAAGGCATTTTTAAAAGATATAGCCCTTTGGGAATAAATATGGTACTACATAGAAAGGGCCATAATAATGACCATATATTTTCCTCATAAATTTTACTCCTTGATATTGTAACCTAAAGCATAACAAACAAACAGAAAGATAAATGCATGAGGTTGCTTATGTCTGCATTATTTTCAATAACAAAAAATTGGAAATAATCTAAACATCAAAGAAGTGGGTTAATAAAAAGAGTGAAGTCTTATACTGCCATTAAAATAATTGTTCAGAATACTGTGTAGAAACGTGGACATGTCTGTGATATGATACGTAAAGTAAGCACAATATAAAATGATATGCACACTATCATTATGACTATAAAATCTTCATGCATGTGGAAAGTAATATGCAGAACTGAAATTCACTGTGTTAGTGTAGGGGATATGGAATGATTTTTAAATTATTTAAATACTTTTCTTTAATATTACTTTGTATTTTCAATAAAAATAAATAAATCACTGTATATATGGTAAAGCTGCTTGAATTGGGGCCAGTTGAATTGAAGAACAGTTAAGCTTCTGAATTAATGAAGCAACTAAATTATAGACTATTTCATCCTGTAACTGAATTATAGGCAATTTTATTGCCTTTAAGAATATCTGCATTTAATGCTGAACCAATATTTTTTTTTTTATCCAGTAGTATTTTAGAGAGCTCTTTTATGAACAGATGAGAACAGTTAGGGTCATCTTCACCTCCTTTTCAGCTTGTTCAGATCTTATAAAATCCTGACTCAAGCCTAGTCACTGGAAATTCTTTCCTAACTGTTTCAACCACAGTACAACTCCCATTGTCACATTTAAAGAATTTAACATTTATATGTGCCTATTATGTCTCTTGGGTAATTCTGAGATCATGAATCCCATCTTAGTCTTCTCAGGGTCTAACATTTCGTCTGTATATTTCATACTTTTTTTCTGAAGGATGATGGTATCCGTTTTACAGAAAAGTATCTGGAGGTGCATGAAGGATCTTGAAAAATAGTTTGTGATCTGAGATGTTTTATTTCCAGCTCCTGTTTTCTGCAAAATTTCTTTTCTTTTTTTTTTGCTCTTGATATATGTACCAAGAAAGGATTAAGAAAGATAAACATCTCAGTTGGAATTGTTCCAAGTTCGAAATCACTGTTGTATGACTGAGAAATATTTTATTGTAATTAAATGTAAGCCATTGCTTTGGGGGGTGGGGAGTGCAAACACTATTTTACAAAATAATTAAAGTTGTGGAGATGATTTCAAGTATGACTTAAGACTTTAAATATCAAAATTTTGAAAGTTGCTGTTTCTCACAAATCTTATTTTTAAACTGCAGGTGAAGTAGGATCAAGATCTAGGCTACTTGCTTAAGGGCACATTAACCTTTATTTTCAGGCGCATGAAAACCTTTTTAANGTATGACTTAAGACTTTAAATATCAAAATTTTGAAAGTTGCTGTTTCTCACAAATCTTATTTTTAAACTGCAGGTGAAGTAGGATCAAGATCTAGGCTACTTGCTTAAGGGCACATTAACCTTTATTTTCAGGGGCATGAAAACCTTTTTAAGGTCTCTTCATCTGTGAGTTCCCCATCCAGCTCTTCTTTCTTTAACTCCTTGCAGTTCGTTTGTTGAAGAAGCTAGATTGTTTATTCTGTTTTTCCAGGGTTGAGATTGTACTGATTGTGTTCCTATTGTGTAGTTGAGCATATTCCTCTGTCCTCCATGTTTCCTGTAAGTTTGTAGTTAAATCCAGAAGCTTAATCAGATTCAGATTTCATTTTTCTTTTTTTTTTTTGGTCAAAACTGCTTCACAGGTGGTGGTGTGTTCCTTTATCAAAAGACATTGTCTCTTTCAGATGTTAGTGGCCATAGATGCTCAATACCCAATCCTTAGTTCATTAGGGGTTGCAAAATGGTGATTTCCAGTGCTCTCTCTTCTTGGTGTATTTGTTGAAATATTTCTATAAAGAGAAACCTTCCTTCACTTACTAGTTGTTTACCTGGAGGTATAGTTTGTATGGGAAAGGTAGAAGAAATGGCTTGATTCCTAACTTTATGTAACCATTTGCAAAATGAATAGTTGTTAGCATCCTTCAAAGGTGATTTATTAGATTTATTGTTTTTTTTTAATCATTATAAACTCATGGATTTAAATACACTTAGCATCTTTCAGTCCATTGCAGTTACTCTTATTGATGCTTCGTTTATCATCATGAGCCAGTGAAAGGCTCTGCAGATTGCTTCCCAGTTCCTTTTGGCACAACCCCAGTAGTTTTTGATGATTCCTTTGCTATCTGGTGTGACAAGATTCTCCTGGTTCATCTTGAACATTTCCCACCTCAAACCTTTAATCAGCCATTTCTCCAACCAGCCGATTTCTTGCAGTGAAAACTGGTATTTCAAGACCATAGTCTGGATGCTACGGATGCCTCTTGCTACTAGATTGTCCCATATTTCTAGGCCTAAAATTAAAATGCCTAATAATAAAAATACTAAATACAGGAGGTAATTACAGTTAAAAATTTCTAAGGTCCCAGCATCGTCAGGAAGTGGTAAAAGCTCCACAGGGTATTTACCTAGTCTTTTTTAGCCCAATATCTATATTCCTTTTTTCCACAGAAAGTATCCTGGTTCTCAAAGTCACCTGGCATAAGAGGATTAAAAAATCACTTTATAATTTGTTTTATTCCACTTCTTTCTCTCTGTCTCACACACACACATACACACACGCACACACATCATTCTCAGAATAATACCAACAAGCATTTTGGGTATAAATTTTCAATAATTTTGGACTTCTTCAAAATTCCAAATACAAAGTAAATGGGGAGGNACTTCTTTCTCTCTGTCTCACACACACACATACACACACACACGCACACACATCATTCTCAGAATAATACCAACAAGCATTTTGGGTATCAATTTTCAATAATTTTGGACTTCTTCAAAATTCCAAATAGAAAGTAAATGGGGAGGTGAGGCTGAAACTAACTACCACCTGAGATTTTACATCAGACAGAAGAATGGTAAATAATCTGTCAGAAATTCTAAACATACATTGAAAGTGAAGTTTTAGAGCACTTTGTTCTTCATAATTTTTAAAAGTTTCTGAAATACAGTCCTTATTAGAGTTTCTTTCTGCTTTTATATCCTCTAATTTCTAGCAAAAGACATTTATTTTTGGAGGCTCAGCCAAGAGCTTATAAGACTTTTTCTGATAACATTTCCCACTCAGCCTAACAGCAGGTCCAGAGAACACAGAGTTCAGTTCAGTTGCTCAGTTATGTCCGACTCTCTGTGGACTGCAGCACACCAGGCTTCCCTGTCCATCACCAACTCCTAGAGCTTACTCAAACTCATGTCCATTAAGTTGGTGACGTCATCCAACCATCATCTCATCCTCTGTCATCCCCTTCTCCTCCCACCTTCAATCTTTCCCAGCATCAGGGCCTTTTCTAGTGTGTCACTCCTTTGTATCAGGTGGCCAAAGTATTGGAGCTTCAGCTTCAGCATCAGTCCTTCCAATGAATGTTCAGGACTGATCTCCTTTAGAATTGACTGGTTGGATCTCCTTGCAGTCCAAGGCACTCTCAAGAGTCTTCTCCAACACCACAAAGGACACATACAATTATTTTCCAGTGGTCGTTAAGTAGGAATGGAAACCCAAAGTTACTGGTTTAACAATGTATCTGTTTTGTTTTGTTTTTTAATCTTTGCTTTTGAAGAAGTTAGGAAGGCAACACGATAGTGTCCCTAACCTTGGTCTCTTAAACAAGAAGGAAGTTCTCTTAGAAGGTTTGGGGCAGAAATTGCCCTCTGTTTAGAAGCCCCACTGTGTCCAAACATTTCCTTAACTCCACCAAAATCACAGTACACACTTAGTTCACAGAATTGTTAGAAGGTTTAAATCAAAATTGTGCCCAATATAAATTATCATTATTCTCTTGGCTGGAGACAACTTAAGTCTTTCAGTGCGTTTTGTGGCTTTGTATTTCCTATTTGTGTTTTTCATCAGTGCACCTGTAATGTTTTAAAAAGTAGTTCTAACTGGGCATCCTTCCATAATGACATCCGCCTTCTGTGAACCTACTTTTTAAAAAATGTATTTATTTTTGAACTTGTGTTTTTACTCATAAGTTATAAATAAAGATGTTCCTGGCCATTGCAGTGGATGAGCTGAAGCTTTGAAATCTTTTTCAATGAGGAAGCTCAAAGTTTTATGAGAAAACAACTGTCAGAAAGTAAAACAACATCTCTGGAAGCAGCATAGCATCCTGTCTCATAAATCTAAGATTCGAAACTCTCATCAGTCTCCTTCCCTTTCCATTCCCCTTCCCTTTCTGTAAAACCCAAACGTTTAGAAGAACTGGAGTGAAGCAAAGGGAGAGCCACCCACTCAGTTCTCTGTCATCCTAGTCTCAACCTGTAGAGCAGCTTTAGTTCTGATCTAGTTCTATTTGAGAAATGCCTGGCCTTGTACTCACCAGGTTTTGCTGATGAGCAAATAAATCCCTGCTGACAACAGAAATACCCCGATCATGTCACTCCTCTGTGCAAATCTCTGTGATGACTCTCCATTTTATTTGGAATAGAGTCTATGTCCTTCCAGTAGTATGCACGTGTGCTGTTGTAGGTGGGCACAAAGATGGAGAGTCACATGCTCAGGTAGAAGCTTAGAGTCTTGTTATAGACAGAAAGAAGGGGGTAACAGATACTGGAACCATTAACAGTCTCTGCCAGATACTAAAAGCTATTATAAGCTACTATAATTAAAATCTGGTGTGCTATATTTCAAGATAAAGAAGCAAGGTTAAAACCTCAGGTACTGAAACGTGAATAGAAAACCAGATAATTGGAAAACGTTTATATTACATTTTCATATTTGTCTGGCCCTATCCTGTGCTCACCCGGAAGGAATTTTGTCATTGTTCAGTCTCTCAGTCGTGTCCAAATCTGCAATGCCACGGATTGCAGCACACCAAGATTCTTGGTCCTTCACTATTTCCCGGAGTTTGCTCAAACCCATGTCCATTGAGTCGGTGATGCCATCCCACCATCTCGTCCTCTTTTGTCCCCTTCTCCTGCCTTCAGTTTTTCCCAGCATCTTTGTCTTTTCCAGTGAGTCATCTCTTCACATCAGGTGGCCAAAGTATTGGAGCTTCAGCTTCAGCGTCAGTCCTTCCAGTGAATATTCAGGGTTGATTTCCTTTAGGATTGACTGTTTGGATCTCCTTGCAGTCCAAAGGACTCTCAAAAGTCTTTTCCAGCACCACAGTTCGAAGGCATCAATTCTTTGGCACTCAGCCTTTTTTACAGTCGCCCTCTCACATTGGTACCTGATTACTGGAAAAACCACAGCTTTGACTATATGGACCTTTGTCAGTAAAGTAATGTCTCTGCTTTTTTAATATGCTGTCTAGGTTTGTCATAGCTTTTCTTCCAATGAGCAAGCATCTTTTAATTTCCTGGCTGCAGTCACCATCCACATTGATTGTGGATAAGGAAAAAATAAAGCCTGTCACTGTCATTGTTTCCCCATCTATTTGCCATGAAGTGATGGACCTGGATGCCATAATCTTTGTTTTTTGAATGTTGAGTTTTAAGCCAGCTTTTGCATTGTCTTCTTTCACCTTCATCAAGAGGCTCTTTAATTTCTCTTCCCTTTCTGCCATTAGAGTGGTATCATCTGCATAACTGAGGTTATTGATATTTCTCCCAGCAATCTTTTTTTAAAACTTATTTAATTGAACGATAATTGCTTTACAGAATTTTGTTTCCTGTCAAACATCAAAAATATGGAATGCTTTACGAATTTGCATTCTTGGGCAGGGGCCTTGCTAATCTTCCCTGTATCACTCCAATTTTAGTACATGTCCTTGGAAGCAAGCACTCTCAGCAATCTTGATTCAAGCTTGTGCTTCATCTAGCCTGGCATTTTGCATGATATTCTCTGTATATAAGTTAAATAAGCATGATGACAATATACAGCCTTGATGTATTCCTTTCCCAATTTTGAACCAGGCCTTTTAACTTTTCTTAAAAAGCAGAGACATTACTTTGTCCACAAAGGTCCGTCCAG
>SJYW01005949.1:2351266-2368574 GCA_006410735.1 Raphicerus campestris
GAAATACAGTCCTTATTAGAGTTTCTTTCTGCTTTTATATCCTCTAATTTCTAGCAAAAGACATTTATTTTTGGAGGCTCAGCCAAGAGCTTATAAGACTTTTTCTGATAACATTTCCCACTCAGCCTAACAGCAGGTCCAGAGAACACAGAGTTCAGTTCAGTTGCTCAGTTATGTCCAACTCTCCGTGGACTGCAGCACACCAGGCTTCCCTGTCCATCACCAACTCCTGGAGCTTACTCAAACTCATGTCCATTAAGTTGGTGACGTCATCCAACCATCTCATCCTCTGTCATCCCCTTCTCCTCCCACCTTCAATCTTTCCCAGCATCAGGGCCTTTTCCAGTGTGTCACTTCTTTGCATCTGGTGGCCAAAGTATTGGAGCTTCAGCAGCTTCAGCATCAGTCCTTCCAATGAATGTTCAGGACTGATCTCCTTTAGAATTGACTGGTTGGATCTCCTTGCAGTCCAAGGCACTCTCAAGAGTCTTCTCCAACACCACAAAGGACACATACAATTATTTTCCAGTGGTCGTTAAGTAGGAATGGAAACCCAAAGTTACTGGTTTAACAATGTATCTGTTTTGTTTTGTTTTTTAATCTTTGCTTTTGAAGAAGTTAGGAAGGCAACACGATAGTGTCCCTAACCTTGGTCTCTTAAACAAGAAGGAAGTTCTCTTAGAAGGTTTGGGGCAGAAATTGCCCTCTGTTTAGAAGCCCCACTGTGTCCAAACATTTCCTCAGCTCCACCAAAATCACAGTACACACTTAGTTCACAGAATTGTTAGAAGGTTTAAATCAAAATTGTGCCCAATATAAATTATCATTATTCTCTTGGCTGGACACAACTTCAGTCTTTCAGTGCGTTTTGTGGCTTTGTATTTCCTATTTGTGTTTTTCATCAGTGCACCTGTAATGTTTTAAAAAGTAGTTCTAACTGGGCATCTTTCCATAATGACATCTGCCTTCTGTGAACCTACTTTTTAAAAAATGTATTTATTTTTGAACTTGTGTTTTTACTCATAAGTTATAAATAAAGATGTTCCTGGCCATTGCAGTGGATGAGCTGAAGCTTTGAAATCTTTTTCAATGAGGAAGCTCAAAGTTTTATGAGAAAACAACTGTCAGAAAGTAAAACAACATGTCTGGAAGCAGCATAGCATCCTGTCTCATAAATGTAAGATCCGAAACTCTCATCAGGCTCCTTCCCTTTCCATTCCCCTTCCCTTTCTGTAAAACCCAAACGTTTAGAAGAACTGGAGTGAAGCAAAGGGAGAGCCACCCGCTCAGTTCGCTGTCATCCTAGTCTCAACCTGTAGAGCAGCTTTAGTTCTGATCTAGTTCTATTTGAGAAATGCCTGGCCTTGTACTCACCAGGTTTTGCTGATGAGCAAATGAATCCCTGCTGACAACAGAAATACCCCGATCATGTCACTCCTCTGTGCAAATCTCTGTGATGACTCTCCATTTTATTTGGAATAGAGTCTATGTCCTTCCAGTAGTATGCACGTGTGCTGTTGTAGGTGGGCACAAAGATGGAGAGTCACATGCTCAGGTAGAAGCTTAGAGTCTTGTTATAGACAGAAAGAAGGGGGTAACAGATACTGGAACCATTAACAGTCTCTGCCAGATACTAAAAGCTATTATAAGCTACTATAATTAAAATCTGGTGTGCTATATTTCAAGATAAAGAAGCAAGGTTAAAACCTCAGGTACTGAAACGTGAATAGAAAACCAGATAATTGGAAAACGTTTATATTACATTTTCATATTTGTCTGGCCCTATCCTGTGCTCACCCGGAAGGAATTTTGTCATTGTTCAGTCTCTCAGTCGTGTCCAACTCTGCAATGCCACGGACTGCAGCACACCAAGATTCTTGGTCCTTCACTATTTCCCGGAGTTTGCTCAAACCCATGTCCATTGAGTCGGTGATGCCATCCAACCATCTCGTCCTCTTTTGTCCCCTTCTCCTGCCTTCAGTTTTTCCAAGCATCTTTGTCTTTTCCAGTGAGTCATCTCTTCACATCAGGTGGCCAAAGTATTGGAGCTTCAGCTTCAGCGTCAGTCCTTCCAGTGAATATTCAGGGTTGATTTCCTTTAGGATTGACTGTTTGGATCTCCTTGCAGTCCAAAGGACTCTCAAAAGTCTTTTCCAGCACCACAGTTTGAAGGCATCAATTCTTTGGCACTCAGCCTTTTTTACAGTCGCCCTCTCACATTGGTACCTGATTACTGGAAAAACCACAGCTTTGACTATATGGACCTTTGTCAGTAAAGTAATGTCTCTGCTTTTTTAATATGCTGTCTAGGTTTGTCATAGCTTTTCTTCCAATGAGCAAGCATCTTTTAATTTCCTGGCTGCAGTCACCATCCACATTGATTGTGGATAAGGAAAAAATAAAGCCTGTCACTGTCATTGTTTCCCCATCTATTTGCCATGAAGTGATGGACCTGGATGCCATAATCTTTGTTTTTTGAATGTTGAGTTTTAAGCCAGCTTTTGCATTGTCTTCTTTCACCTTCATCAAGAGGCTCTTTAATTTCTCTTCCCTTTCTGCCATTAGAGTGGTATCATCTGCATAACTGAGGTTATTGATATTTCTCCCAGCAATCTTTTTTTTAAATTTATTTAATTGAATGACAATTGCTTTACAGAATTTTGTTTCCTGTCAAACATCAAAAATATGGAATGCTTTACGAATTTGCATTCTTGGGCAGGGGCCTTGCTAATCTTCCCTGTATCACTCCAATTTTAGTACATGTCCTTGGAAGCAAGCACTCTCAGCAATCTTGATTCAAGCTTGTGCTTCATCTAGCCTGGCATTTTGCATGATATTCTCTGTATATAAGTTAAATAAGCATGATGACAATATACAGCCTTGATGTATTCCTTTCCCAATTTTGAACCAGGCCTTTTAACTTTTCTTAAAAAGCAGAGACATTACTTTGTCCACAAAGGTCCATCCAGTCAAGGCAATGGTTTTTCCAGTAGTCATGTATGGATGTGAGAGTTGAACTATAAAGAAAGCTGAGTGCAAAGAATTGATGCTTTTGAACTGAGGTATTGGAGAAGACTCTTGAGAGTCCCTTGGACTACAAAGAGATCCAACCAGTCCATCCTAAAGGAGATCAGTGTGTGTTCATTGGAAGAACTGATGTTGAAGCTGAAACTCCAATACTCTGGCCACCTGATGCGAAGAGCTGACTCATTTGAAAAGACCCTGATGCTGGGAAAGATTGAGAGCAGGAGGAGAAGGGGACAACAGAGGATGAGATGGTTGGATGACAGCACCAACTCAATGGACATGGGTTTGGGTAGACTCTGGCAGTTGGTGATGGACAGAGAGGCCTGGTGTGCTGCGGTTCATGGGGTCGCAAAGAGACACGACTGAGCGACTGGACTGAACTGAACTGAACCTGAAGTATACTTAATTTACTATGTGCTATTTTCAAGTGTACTCCAAAGTGATTTAGGATTCCCTGGTGGCTCAGATGGTAGAGTCTGCCCGCAATGAGGGAAACCTGAGTTCGATCCCTAGGTCCGGAAGATCCTATGGAGAAGGAAGTGGTAACCCACTCTAGTATTCTTGCCTGGAAAATCCCGTGGACAGAGGAACCTGGGAGGCTAGAGCCCATAAGGGCACCAAGAGTCAGACACGACTGAGCAACTTCACTCACTCACTCATCCTGTGCTATACAGTAGGGGCTTCCCAGGTGGCGCTAGTGGTAAAGAACCCACCTGCCAGCTGAGAAGTCATAGGAGACTTGGGTTTGATCCCTGGGTCAGGAAAAGCCCCTGGAGGAGGGCATGGCAACCCACTCCAGTATTCTTGTCTGGAGAATTCCATGGACAGAGGAGCCTGGCGGGCTACAGTCCCTGGGGTTGCAAAGATTTGGACACAAATGAAATGACAGCACACAGGCATGCTATATAGCAGATCCTTGTTCATCTGTTTTATATATAATAGTGTATATATGTCAATCCCAAACTCCTAATTTGTCTCTACTCCTGCCTCCCCACTATCCCATTTGGCAGCCATAAGTTTGTTTTTTATGTCTGAGTCTATTTCAGTTTTATAAATAAGTTCATTTGTATCATTTTTTTTTAGATTTCACATGTAGTTGGTATCACAAGATATTTGTCTTTCTCTGTCTACTTACTTTGTTTAATATGACTGTCTGTAGGTCCATCTTATGTTACTACAGATGTGATTAGTTCATTCTTTTTTGTGGCTAATATTCTATTGTATATATATCATGTCATCTTTATCCATTCATCTGTAGATGGACATTTAAGTTGCTTCCATGTCTTGGCAGTTGTAAATAGTACTGCTAAGAACTCTGGGGTTTGTGTGTGTTTTTGAATTAGAGGTTTCTCCAAATTCATGCCCAGCAGTGGGATTGGAGGGTCACATGATAACTCTTTCTGTAGTTGTTCAAGAAACCTCCATACTGTTTTCCATAGTGGCTGTACCAATTTACATTCCCACCAACAGTGTAGGAGGGTTCCTTTTTCTCCATACCCTCTTCAGCATTTATTATTTGTAGACTTTTAAAAAATAAATTTTATTCATTAATTTATGGCTGAGCTGGGTCTTTGTTGCTCTGCAGGCTTTTCTCTAGCTACAGTGCACAGGCTTCACTTGTGGTGGCTTCCCATGCTGCAGAGCACGGGTTCGAGGGTGCACGGGCTTCAGTGGTTGCAGCGCGTGGGCTCAGTTGTTGTGGCTCCCAGGTTCTAGAGCACATTCTCAATAGTTGTGGTACGTGGGCTTATTTGCTCTGCAGCATGTGGGATCTTCCCAGATCAGAGATCAAACCAGTGTCTCCTGCATAGGCAGGTGGATTCTTTACCACATGACCCACTAGGGAAGCCCTGTAGACTTCTCAATGATGGCCATTCTGACTGGTGTGAAGTGATATCTCATTGTAGTTTTAATTTGCATTTCTCTAATAATTAGCGATATTGAGCATCTTTTCATATGCCAGTGACTATCTGTATGTCTCCTTTGGAGAAATGTCTAATTAACTCTTCTGTCCATTTTTAAAATTGGGTTATTTGTTTTTTAATATTTCATATATTTTGGAAATTAATCCCTTGTCAGTAGCACCTTTCAAATATTTTCTCACAGTCTGTAAGTTGTGTTTTCATTTTTTTATGGTTTCCTTTGCTGTACAGAAGCTTTTAAGTTTAATTAGGTTCCATTTGCTTATTTTTGCTCTTATTTCCATTACTCTAGGAGAAAAATTTAAAAAAAAATACTGCTGCGATTTATGTCAAAGAGTGTTCTGCCTATGTTTTCTTCTAGTAGTTTTATAGTATCTGGTTTTACATTTAGTTCTTTAATTCATTTTGAGCTTTTTGGTATATGGTGTGAGAAAATGTTCTCATTTCATTCTTTTCCATGTAGCTGTCCAGCTTTCCTAGCACCACTTATTTTTAAAAATATATTATCTTCTCCTTTTGAAAAATATTACTTTATTCTATTTTTCTGTGCTGGATCTTCGTGGCTGCACTCGGGCTTTCTCTAGCTGGGGAGGGCGGGGCTGCTCTTCATGGCCTCGCTCAGGCAGGGCATTGCAGTGGCTCCTCTTGCTGCAGAGCATGGGCTGTAGTGCAGGGGCTTCAGCAGTTGCAGCACAGGGGCTCGGTTGCTCTGTGGCATGTGGAATCTTCCTGGACCAGGGATCAAACCTGTGTCCCCTGCACTGGGAGGTGGATTCTCATCCACTGAGCCCCCAGGGAAGTCCTCCAGCACCACTTATTGAAGAGACTGTCTTTTCTTTTTTGTATATTCTTGCCTTCTTTGTCATAGATTAATTGACCATAAGTGTGTGGGCTTGTTTCTGGGTTTTCTATGCTGTCTCACTGATCTATAATGTAAATGCAAATCCTTTCGGGTCAGAAGAGTTCCTTGTTAGGGTGGGAACACTTCTTCCCCTCTCCCAGTGGCCCTTCCACGTGGAGGTAGCTCTACTAGCTTAACACCCCCACTTGCTTCTTCCTAGAGAGGGGAGAATGACTATCATTTTGCTGTTTTTCGTTTTTAAATTCCTGTGTTTTTGAGATATATGACATGTGACATACAGCACTGTGTAACATTAAGATCTGTGACACAAAGATTTGACGAACATCACATAATAATCATCACAGTAAGTTTAGTGACCATCAATCATCTTATATAAATATTTAGAGAAATATATAAAATCTTTGTGATGAGAACTCTTAGGATTTACTCTCCTAAAAACTTTCATATCTAACATACAGCAGTGTTAATTATATTTATCATGCTGCACATTGTACATTACATTCCTAGTACTTATTTACCTTGTAAACTGAAGTCTGTATCTTTTAACTGTCTTCATCCAATTCACCCACCCCACCCCCTCTCTCTAGTAATTACAAACTTGACCTCTTTTTCTGAGTTTGTTTTTGAAGTAAATTGACCCACCACACTTTATTACTTCCTGATAGACAACATAGTGATTCCATATTTCAAAATAATCACCACAATAAGTCTAGTTATATCACCATACAAAGTATTACATTTATTGACTATATTCCCCACACTGTATTTTTTATATCCGTGACTCATTTATTTTGGAGCTGGAAGTTTGTACCTCTTAATATCCTTCATCTATTTCTTTCCTCCCCTCACTTCCCCATCCTCTGGCAACCTCCTGTTTGTTTTCTATACTTACAACCATTTCTGTTTTGCTACATTTATTCATTTGTTTCTTAGATTCCACATATAAGTGAAATCATATAGTATTTGTCTTTCTGTGACTTATTTCACTTAGCATAATACCCTCAAGGTCCATACATATTGTCACAAATGGCAAGATTTCATTCTTTTGGCTGAGTAATATTCCGTTATATTAATATATACAAAATCTTTATCCTTTCATCTATTGATTGGCATTTAGACTGCTTCCATATCTTGGCTATTGTAAATAATGCTTGTGTCCTTTCTAACTGATGTGTTCATTTTCTTCAGATAAATACCTGCAGGTGAAATTTCTAGGTCTTATGGTCATTCTGTTTTTAATTTCTTGAGATATCTCCATACTGTTTTCCATAATGGCTGCACCAGGGATGACTTTTCTATTATAATTATTACATTTGTAAAGAATCACTTTCACTTTTCACTTTCATGCATTGGAGAAGGAAATGGCAACCCACTCCAGCGTTCTTGCCTGGAGAATCTCAGGGACGGCAAAGCCTGGTGGGCTGCCGTCTATGGGGTCGCACAGAGTCGGACACGATTGAAGTGACTTAGCAGCAGCAGCAGCAAAGAATCAACAGGGAAGGCTCTACTCTGCCCTTTCTCTCTCCAAAACCTGTTCTGAGAGGCCTATAGGTGACCAACATTGCTGCTGCTGCTGCTAAGTCACTTCAGTCGTGTCTGACTTTGTGCGACCCCATAGATGGCAGCCCACCAGGCTCCCCCGTCCCTTGGATTCTCCAGGCAGGAACACTGGACTGGGATGCCATTTCCTTCTCTAATGCATGAAAATGAAAAGTGAAAGTGAAGTCGCTCAGTCGTGTCTGACTCTTAGCAACCCCATGGACTGCAGTCCACCAGGCTCCTCCGTCCATGGGATTTTCCAGGCAAGAGTACTGGAGTGGGATGCCATTGCCTTCTCCGACCAACATTACCTATGATTAAATGGAGAGATTCAGAATTAGGAAACCCTCTTATGTAAGTAAATGTAAGTCACATTCTTTAGTATCAGATCTTATCAGTAATAAAGGTTATACTTTTGATCACCTATCTGCCTAATGCTTTTGATTTATGTCTCAGTTGGCTCAGAAACCTGGGTGAAGATGAAGAGTGTTATTTATCACTCTAATATCTAGAGATTTATCTTACAGATGTATTTACATATGTGTGAAATAACACATATACAAGTTTATCCATTGCAAGATTATTTGGAGTAGGAAAAGACTGAGAACAATCTACATATCCATGTAAAATTATTTAAATTAAGACACTACTGCACAATGGAATATTATACACCCATAACACTTGAGCAAGCTCCAAGATAGAGTTTAAAAAGTGTATTGTGGCAATCATTTCATGATATATGTAAGTCAAATCATTATGCTGTATACCTTAAACTTATACAGTGTTGTATGTCAATTATATCTCAGTAAAATTAAAAAAGAAGTTGGTGATAAAATTTAAAAAATTAAATCTGGATGAAGAAGATGGAATGGCAAAATTGTGAGAGAGGTTCTATATATATATGGTGGTCAGCAAAGTTCTCTCTGATATGACATTTGTGCTCAGGCCTGAAGGAAGAAAGACTAGAACTTTGAAAACAAATAGTTCAAAGGCCCTGAGGTATGTATGCTCTGAGATCTTTTGTATACTTACTATGTAAAAGGATTTTCCCTAGGCTTAGTTAATTCTTTTAGAATATTTTGCATCTACAAAATCCAGGAACAATTATAGAAAGACGTATATGCACTCATTAAGCAATAATTCTTAAGAAATACAAAGGGTGAATTTTCATGAAAACAAGTTCATTTTCTTCAGATTAATCTGGAATTTGTGACTGTACAAAGCCTACTACTGGCTGACTCACATGTCCACATTTGATCTTCCACAATACATTCCTGAAATCCTAAAATGATGAAGTTCTGTCTGTCTCTTTCAGTGGTCCTTCCTAGCACTCTAAGAACTAGAATAAATCTCTGCATATTCTTGTGAGTCTCCCAAAGTTTGCTTTAGCCAGAGACAAAAGAGGAAGACTCTTTCAAGTTGATAACCCTCAGCTCTCTTTTCAGGGCTTCCCAGGTGGTTTGATAGTAAAGAATCTGCCTGCCAGTACAGGAGCCTAAGGTTTGATCCCTGGGTCAGGAAGATCTCCTGGAGAAGAAAACAGCAACACATTCCAATATTCTTGCTTGGGAATTCCGTGGACAGAGGAGCCTGGTGAGCCGTAGTCCACTGGGTCTCAAAGAGTTGGACACGACTTAGCAGCTGAACGTGCACACAGCCTTGTTTTCAGAGTAAACATATCGAGTTAATGAAAACAGACACTGAGTATTATTTTAGGGGAAATAGCAGAGGACAGAGGGATAGGGGAAAACCAAAAGAGATCAAAAGGTTATTAAACAATCTGGAATTAATGATAATAAACTTGAAAAAAAGTTTCAAACCAGTGTATCCTGTTTTTTTTCCTGTCCACCCTCAGTAAAGTAAGGGTCTTAGAGAAAGGCACAGTGAATTTAATAAGACTCCAAGCTTTCCTAATACAGGAGGCAAGGGCTGTTTCATTTACTTTTGTGTCTTCAAACACATGGTAGGCAGGCCATCTATATTTGTGGAATTAACAATTCATGTTAAAACTAAGCAGTAGCAACCATAATTTTCTATATATTAATACATTGCTTGATGATGAAAGTGAAGTTGCTCAGTCACATCTGACTCTTTGCAACCCCAAGGATTATAGCCTACTAGGCTCCTCCATCCATGGGATTTTCCAGGCAAGAGTACTGGAGTAGGCTGCCATTTCCTTCTCCAGGGGATTGTCCCAACCCAGGGATTGAACTTGGGTCATCCACACTGCAGACAGATGCTTTACCATCTGAGCCATCAGGGAAGCCCTTGCTTGATGATACTTGGGTTCAATTTCATGTATGGGTTTCCCATTGTTTTTCAAAAGGCCTGCCCATGAAAAACCCAAAATGATGCAATGGAGCACTCCCAGGCCCTCCCTTGTACTCAGAGGAAATGGGAGACCATCTGACTGTGGGCATAAGAATTTCAAGGCCCAGAATGTGGCAGTTAGGCCTGGCCATGGCTCGCAGAGTGTCAAGGTAATCACCTTCTATGATAGTCTAAGTTGTTCCTGAGGCTTTGCCTTTGAGGGGTATCCCACCTGCAGAATTGCTAAGAAATGCAAACTCTGGGTGCCTTCTGAAAGACACAAGAGAGGCTATGGGAAGAACATACACTCTCTGGCATGTACATCTTGTTTGTATCTTTCACTCTTCTTGTTAGCTTATTCAGAACAAGATCAAAGTAACAGCAACTTGAGTGGAGGCCAAGTCTTTAGTCTCTATTCCCTGAACCCAGGCCAGATTCAGTGGTCTGGTTTTCAGCTTACTAAATTATATCATCCACCACTGTTTTTACAGTAAACATATTTAATGTATGTGTGGTGTGTGTGTGTGTGCTCAGTCATGTCTGACTCTTTGTGATCCCCTGGACTGTAACCTACCAGGCTCCTCTGTCCGTGGGATTTTCTGGGCAAGAATACTGGAAAATAAATAAAAGAAGACAATTTATGTACAGTGAGTATTAGTTTAATAGAAGATTGAGGAATATGCTTGTGTCCTCAAAGAGCTGATTTTCCAGTGAGAGAGACAAGAAGTATAGAAAGCTTTACTATTGAAAGCTATGTCAAATCTATGGGAACTGAGAACCCATATGATGAATCAGGAGGCATTCACTCCACTGAATGTAATAGTATATAAACCTGCCTTTTCAAGTTACTTATTTTTTAATAGAATTTTAAAACATAAAAGATTATCCAGTATAGAATTATTGAGTCTATCTGAACCAGACCTTCTGAATGAGTATACCACAGTACGACCCTTCTGCCTCTGATGCAATCTTTCTTTCGGGTCAGGACGGAGGGCCACAAGTACCTAAGCTTGCCATGGCACCTGCAGTGGCTCATTTGCCAGCTTGTTAGGGTGGATTCTTTGTCCAGCAGCAGCCTAAGCTGTTCCCATGGCCCGGATGTGGTAGGAAGGGTCTCATGCAAATGAGCCCTTTGTTAGACCAATCTCAAGGAGATTTATCTTCTTTTTAGCTGATTACCTGGTTTCTTTAAAAATTTATAATGTGGAAATATACATATGACTTTACCATTTTAACCATTTTCTTCACTCTTTTTAAAATTGAAGTGTACTTGATATGTAACATTGTATTGTTTACCACAATGAATCTGGTTATCATTAGTCACCTTACATACTTACAATTTTCCCCTTGTGATGAGAACTTGTAAGATTTGCTTTCTCAGTAACTTTCAACGTGCAATATAGTATTAATGCTAACCAATCAGGTTCATTTGTCAGACTGCAGCAAGCCAAACATGGGGGCTCCAAAGTTTGCAGCAGAGAAAGGGCTTATTCACAAAGCAGGCAAGCAAGGAGTGGGTGGGAGAACAAACCTAAAATTCACCAAGGCGACAGACTCGGGATATTTATGGGATAAAGAAGCAGGGTAGTCTGGGGTATGAGAAAGACCATCAGAGTCAAGAAAGAAGGGAAGTAATCAATGTTCTGTGCAAGCGTATCTGGATGACAACCTTCTTCAGAGGACGTACATTCAGAAAATAGGGATGGTGGCATAATCTGAAGTTGGAGTTTCAATTCTTTGACATCAAAATGTCATCCACTGGACACTTATGCAGGACTAGTAAATGGTCAGTGGTCCGAACCTGCTTGAACTGGGCAATATAGGTCCATTTTACCTGAGAAACAACTTATGCAACCACTACTATAGCAACCTATATGTCAGTAGTGGTGCTTTAGTTGCTAAGTTGTGTCTGACCCTTGTGACCCTATGGACTGTAGCCCATTAGGCTCCTCTGTCCATGAGATTCTCCAGGCAAGAATACTGGAGTGGGTTGCCATTTCCTTCTCCAAGGGATCTTCCCAACACAGGGATCGAGCCCAGGTCTCCCGCATTGCAGGCAGATTCTTTACCAACTGAGACACTAGGGAAACCAATCTATGTCAGAGATGTTAGATAACATAGGGGCTGGTTAAAGCAATCTTGAAAAATGTTATATAACCATGGTGAGGCTTGGAAAGTACACAATTTGTAGAAACAATCAAGGCAAGTTTAATCAGTGAAGGCAGGTTACAGGATACTATTTATTAAGTAAATTATAGTGTAAGAGATCTAACTGATGATTGCCCTTAGTTTCATTACTCAGGAGAGTCATTATGCTGTATGTTGTATTCCCATGATTTATTTATTTTATAATTGAAAATTTGTACCTTTGACTCCTTTCACCCATTTTACCTATCTTGCACCCTGCCTCTGGCAACCATCAGTCTGTTCTCTGTACCATGAACTGGGTTTTTAAAAAATTATTTGTTTTTTTTTAGATTCCACATTATTAAGTGAGATAATACATATTTGTCTATCTCTATCTGACTAATTTCACTTGGCATAATGTTCTCAAGGTCCATCCATGTTCTCACCTATGTGAAGATTTCTTTTATTGTATGTGGCTGAGTATTATTCCATCTGTGTGTGTGTATGTGTGTGTGTGTGTGCGTGCGCACACACGTGCATGAGTGTGTGTATATAGTTGTCCTTTGGTATCTGCAGGGAAAATTGGTTCCAGGACCCCCTGTGGATACCAAACTCTACAGAAGCGCAAGTCTGTTATAAAATGTCATAGTATTTGTATATAATCTACACACATCCTTTTATATACTTTAAGTCATGTCTAGATTAATTATAATACCTAATTCAATGTAAATACTATGTAAATAGTTTAAATACAATGTACTTGCCTATGTGGGGCTTCCCTGGTAGCTCAGTGGTAAAGAATCCACCTGTCAATGCAGGAGACACGAGTTTGATCCCGGAGTTGGGAAGATCCTCTGGAGAAGGAAATGGTAACCCACTCCAATATTCTTGCCTGGCAAATCCCATGGACAGAGGAGCCTGGCAGGCTACAGTCAGAAATCATCAAGGAAACACAAATTAAAGGCACAGTGAGAAACCACCATCATTAGAATGGCCAAAATTAAAAAGAATGATAGGGTGTTATCCAGGATACTTAGCAGATATATTGCTGGTACAAGTGGAAAATGATCTGAGCACTTTAGTAAGCCATTTGGCAGTGCATGGTAAAGCTAAACATATGCCTGCCCAGTGATTCAGTAATTTCGCTCTTAGCTATAAATCACAGAAATGAGCACACACGTCTACCCAGAGATATGCACAGCACTGTTCAGATCAGCCTATTCGTAACACCTAATATCCACCAACAGAAGAATAGGTAAATCAATTGTGGTACATTCATATACCACAATTGTAGTATATATTTACTACATGATTCCAGTTACATGACTTTCTGGAACAGGGAGAGCTAATCTGTGCTGGTTACTTTTAAGGAGGTATTGACTGGAAGAGGGAACTTTCTGGAGTGCTGAAAATGTTCTCTTGGTTTGGGTGGTGTTTACAAGGTAGTGTTCATTTGTGAAATTCATCAAGTCATACTCTTAAAATTCACGCACTTCACGTTTGTATAATTTTTGTTTTTAAAGTTAAAAAAAATTTACAGCTACCTGCCTCCTGCCCACAAAAGCTCCTTCTTTTCCCTTTATGTGTCACAAATATTTTAAATGAAATCTTAGTACAGAACCTGTGCTGTTTTATGAATTTCCATATGTTCGATCCCTCAGTCAGAAAGATTCCCCTAGAGAAGAGCATGGCAACCTACTCCAGTATTCTTGCCTGGGAAATCCCATGGACAGAGGAGCCTGGTCAGATATAGTACATAGGGTTGCAAAGAGTTGGACAGAACTGAGCGAATCTCTGTGTCTCTCTCTGTTGCCTATATAAGGTCTACTTACAACTTACGTGTATATCAACCTGTGCATTGGGTCAAATGTAAAAAATGACTCAAGAAAACTTGATTACTCACAATTAGAAGATAATTGAGGGGATATTAGAGGCCTCCAATTATCAGACATACGGTCAGGCTCTAAGTTTCCCTCCAAGAATCTCATGCTCAGGTGATCTCTTATATATCTGTTATATAATGGCAGGTCTCAGACAAGATTCTGTCATATATTTAAAAATCTATTAGCAGGAAGACAAAAAAAAAAGTCCTACAACCTATTCCCAAAGCTCAGAGAGACACTGGATTTCTGGCTTTTAGGCATTCTGACATACATCTTACACAAACACAGAACCATAAAGGTCTAGCACAAGCCAAGCAGCCTCAGAGTGGGGCTCTTGGCCTGGAGCTTTGATTTATTCACGTATTCTGCCACTTAGTGACAGATCTGTTGCTTAACTCAGATCTAAAATCTAGCAATCTACATTTTTGTATCAATCTAGCAAAGACATATCTGCTTNGTAAATACTATGTAAATAGTTTAAATACAATGTACTTGCCTATGTGGGGCTTCCCTGGTAGCTCAGTGGTAAAGAATCCACCTGTCAATGCAGGAGACACGAGTTTGATCCCGGAGTTGGGAAGATCCTCTGGAGAAGGAAATGGTAACCCACTCCAATATTCTTGCCTGGCAAATCCCATGGACAGAGGAGCCTGGCAGGCTACAGTCAGAAATCATCAAGGAAACACAAATTAAAGGCACAGTGAGAAACCACCATCATTAGAATGGCCAAAATTAAAAAGAATGATAGGGTGTTATCCAGGATACTTAGCAGATATATTGCTGGTACAAGTGGAAAATGATCTGAGCACTTTAATAAGCCATTTGGCAGTGCATGGTAAAGCTAAACATATGCCTGCCCAGGGATTCAGTAATTTCGCTCTTAGCTATAAATCACAGAAATGAGCACACACGTCTACCCAGAGATATGCACAGCACTGTTCAGATCAGCCTATTCGTAACACCTAATATCCACCAACAGAAGAATAGGTAAATCAATTGTGGTACATTCATATACCACATATATATTTACTACATGATTCCAGTTACATGACTTTCTGGAACAGGGAGAGCTAATCTGTGCTGGTTACTTTTAAGGAGGTATTGACTGGAAGAGGGAACTTTCTGGAGTGCTGAAAATGTTCTCTTGGTTTGGGTGGTGTTTACAAGGTAGTGTTCATTTGTGAAATTCATCAAGTCATACTCTTAAAATTCACGCACTTCACGTTTGTATAATTTTTGTTTTTAAAGTTAAAAAAAATTTACAGCTACCTGCCTCCTGCCCACAAAAGCTCCTTCTTTTCCCTTTATGTGTCACAAATATTTTAAATGAAATCTTAGTACAGAACCTGTGCTGTTTTATGAATTTCCATATGTTCGATCCCTCAGTCAGAAAGATTGCCCTAGAGAAGAGCATGGCAACCCACTCCAGTATTCTTGCCTGGGAAATCCCATGGACAGAGGAGCCTGGTCAGATATAGTACATAGGGTTGCAAAGAGTTGGACAGAACTGAGCAAATCTCTGTGTCTCTCTCTGTTGCCTATATAAGGTCTACTTACAACTTACGTGTATATCAACCTGTGCATTGGGTCAAATGTAAAAAATGACTCAAGAAAACTTGGTTACTCACAATTAGAAGATAATTGAGGGGATATTAGAGGCCTCCAATTATCAGACATACGGTCAGGCTCTAAGTTTCCCTCCAAGAATCTCATGCTCAGGTGATCTCTTATATATCTGTTATATAATGGCAGGTCTCAGACAAGATTCTGTCATATATTTAAAAATCTATTAGCAGGAAGACAAAAAAAAAAGTCCTACAACCTATTCCCAAAGCTCAGAGAGACACTGGATTTCTGGCTTTTAGGCATTCTGACATACATCTTACACAAACACAGAACCATAAAGGTCTAGCACAAGCCAAGCAGCCTCAGAGTGGGGCTCTTGGCCTGGAGCTTTGATTTATTCACGTATTCTGCCACTTAGTGACAGATCTGTTGCTTAACTCAGATCTAAAATCTAGCAATCTACATTTTTGTATCAATCTAGCAAAGACATATCTGCTTTTTAAAAAAATTTGGTTAAGTGGTATATCCATTCTAGGAGGCCACCAGGGTTGGTTTGGCATTCAGTGCTCTTAGGGACTTCAGTTCAGTTGCTCAGTCGTGTCTGACTTTGTGACCCCCATGAACCACAGCACGCCAGGCCTCCCTGTCCATCACCAACTCCCAGAGTTCACCCAAACTCACGTCCATTGAGTCAGTGATGCCATCCAACCATCTCATCCTCTGTTGTCCCCTTTTCCTCCCACCCTCAATCTTTTCCAGCATCAGGGTCTTTTCAAATGAGTCAGCTCTTCGCATCAGGTGGCCAAAGGGTTGCAGTTTCAGCTTCAACATCAGTCCTTCCAATGAACACCCAGGACTGATCTCCTTCAGAATGGACTGGTTGGATCTCCTTGCAGTCCAAGGGACTCTCAACAGTCTTCTCCAACACCACAGTTCAAAAGCATCAACTCTTCAGCAGTCAGCTTTCTTCACAGTCCAACTCTCACATCCATACATGACCACTGGGAAAACCATAGCCTTGGCTAGATGGACCTTTGTCCATTGCCCTGGTCCTTTACGTTCCCATTCTTTTTCCTTGTCTCTCTCTTCTAGGGTCCAAGCTCTATGCAGCTACCATCCTTCAGGGAAAATGGATTCCTGGCTACATATGAGGAAAATTGTTTTTTCAGATGAAGAACCAAAAAGACTCTCTCATGCTGATATCCATTTCTCTCATACCATAACTGTGTAGGATAGTATATTAAAAACCATCCTTTTGAGCATCAACTTAGTAAAAATATTCTAGAGAGTAACTTGGTAATAATATGTGCTAAAGTTTATGGTATGCATAGTTGATGCCCCCAAAGTCTACTCCTAAAAGTGTATTCTAGGGAAATTTTTACATATGTGCTTAAGAACCTATGTTCAAGAATATTCATAGGTGCATGATATATAAATGCAAAGAATTGGAAATACACTAAAGATCCACCAAAAAAAGAATGGGCAACTAAATTGTGGTGTAATTAAACAATGAACTAACAGCAATGAAAACACATAAACCAAACTACATGCATTAACAGTGATGAAATTCATAAACATGAAGCTAAGTAGAAACAAAATTTAGAAGAATTATAAGTAGCACTCCTAGCCATTGTGGCAATGAAAAATCCCTCTACATTTCTGAACACTAAGAGATGGTTATTGCTTTTCCCCTTCCTTTTCTCCAAAACTGAGAACAATTAGTCTAGGATAATGGCATTATTCTAGCTTAGTTAGGCATTTAGTTTGAACTATTTGTTAGCCATCCAGGTAGAGGTGTCAAGTGGACAGCTGATAGATGAGTTTGCAACTTAGGAGAGAAGGCAAGGTTGGAGATACAAATTTTGGAGTTATTAACATAAAGAAAACATTTAAAGTCATGACATTAGATGACTTCTTCTAGAGAGAGTAATAGACAGTGAACACAAGAGCCCAAGAACCTTCTAGCATTCCAACTTTTGGGATATTGGATAAAGTAAGAGAAGCATGCACAGGAACTAGAATAAGCACAGCATTCAGAAAACTAAGATTAAGGCATCCGATCCCATCACTTC
>SJYW01005949.1:2371648-2406348 GCA_006410735.1 Raphicerus campestris
AAAATAAGAAGAAGGAGAGAAGATAAGAAGAAGAAGGTGAGAAGAAGAGGAAGAATAAGAAGGAGGTGAGAAGAGAAGAAGTTGAGTAGAAGAAGAAGAATGTGAGAAGAGGAAGAAGGAGAAGAAGAAGAAAAAGAAGAAGATGTAGATGAAGAAAAAGAAGATGATGAAGAAGAAGAAGAAAGGAATAACAAGAAGAAGGTGAGAAGAAAAAGAAGAAGAAGAAGAGGAAGAAGAAAAGAAGAAGTGTAGAAGAAGAGGAAAAACAAGTAGGAGGTGAGAAGAAGAAGAACAGGAAGAAGAAGAAGAAAAAGAAGGAGAAAAAGAAGGAGAAAAAGAAGAAGAAGGTGAGAAGAAGAAGAAGAAGGTGAGAAGAAGGTGTAGAATGTGAGAAGAAGAACAAGAAGAAGAAGAAGAGGAAGAGGAAGAGCAACAGGAATTTCAGAAGAAGAAGAAGAAGTTGAACTGAAGAAGNAGATAAAACTAAAATTAGAAGATCTCCAAGCAAACCCCTCCCTGAAGTGACTGATGAGTATAAAAATGATGTAAAAAACAGATCTGTTTATATTGTAAGTGGGCCTTTAATTGTATCTTAAAAGTTGTTTAGAAATAACATAGATTCTTATTGGATAAGAATAAGGACTCAGGAATCATAGCTTCACCACTTGCTGTATATTCCTGGGCAGTGTTCTTAACCTTTCTAAGCCTTACCTTCCTACTTGGGGATAATATTTTTTACCTTATAGAACTGTTGATAGAATTAAATGAAAAAAAAACCCATACAACATTGGGCAAAATCTTTGACATACTGTAAGCACCCAGTGCATATCAGCTGTTATTTATCAACAGTTAAACTTGATAGCTATTTTTCTTTAACATTGATTTTTAAGATTTTTTATACTGCAAAAATTCAGACATACAAAAGTAGATTGAATATGTAATGTACCATTATCCAACAGTTATTAATGTGATTAATATTGCCCTACTTAGATTATTTTCCTGGTCTATAAAGATTTATCTTTGCCCTACTTAGATTATTTTGAAGTGGGTCCCAGATAAACGGGTCACTTCTATTGCACTGGTCAACAATGGCTTTTAACTAGAGCTATTAAACATTTAAGAGACAGAAAGATAATATGAATATCCTGGCTTCAAGACACAGTAAATCAGAATTTCTGAGACATTGTTTACTTGAGATACCATTTGTGTGTTTCTTCTTTTCATAGAAAGGCTTCCCAACTGATGCAGCTCTTGATGACATAAAAGAATGGTTAGAAGATAAAGGTCAAGTACTAAATATTCAAATGAGAAGAACGTTGCACAAAGCATTTAAGGTGTGCTTGTATGCTATTACTTTTTCTGGTTAAAAATTACCTGGGATGTAACTTAAAAAAATTTTTTTTCTTCCTTTCTTCAAAGGGTTCAATATTTGCTGTATTTGATAGTATTGAATCAGCTAAAAAGTTTGTTGAGACCCCTGGCCAGAAGTACAAAGACACAGACCTGCTAATACTTTTCAAGTAAGTCTGTTTGCTGACTTTTTTGAAGGGAGGGCACTTAGTGATCTAGAACTGAAACACTGGGGTAACACAGACCAGTATTTTTAGTATCCTTAGGCACTCTTTGAGAAATACTTGAAGTTCCTTCACTGGTACTATTAGTCCTTTGACTGTAAGGAAGGGCTTATTAGGACCTTTTCACTGCTAGCAATGAATAAAGAAGGTTAAACGTCAGTACTCGTTTTGTATGTGAAACTTATAATTAATTAGGCTTGATGGTAAAATCTGAGCTTTTGTTGTAGTTAGAGAATAGATCACTGTACAATCATTATGTTTGTATTTCTCATAGTCTGTATGCCTGTGTTTTCATACAGTATGGAGGATTAATAAATAGAGATTTGAATCACATTCTTGTGTATCTCCCTTTGTGTCTAAAAACTAGCACAGACTCAACATTTTCATGATAAAGTGAATTGCAGGCCCATCATCTCCTACTTCTGCATTATACAGTGTTCTAAATACTAAGTATTTAGAATAAACCTGACGGACCTAGAGATACATAGTGATAAATCATGCTCTTAGTGTTATACTGAAAGTCATTGAATTATGTACTTTAAAAGGGTGAATTTTATAGCATGTGAATTATTTGTTAGTCAAGCTGTTACTTTAAAAATGAGTAACTTCCTTAGTATATTTTGAATTTATAGGTAATTATCTTGATAGAAAATGTAACATTTATTCTTATGTGATATCTTAAATCATTCAATTTAACTGTCAGTCTTTGAAGTTCTCATGAACTTAGCCTTTACATTTTGTGTCCTTAGGGAAGATTACTTCACCAAAAAAAATGAAGAAAGAAAGCAAAATAAAATAGAAGCTAAATTACGAGCTAAACAGTAAGTATGTTGAGCTAATCACATTTTAGTTCCTTAAAGCTTTGACAAAGGTAAAGTTATTGGTTCTGGGATGTGAAGCTGATGATGCGCTCTGAAATATGAGTAGCAATAGACCTTTCTTCACCTAATGAAATATTAAGTTCCTAAGCTGCCTTGATAAACCTAGGGCCACATTCTGTTGCATTCTAGCATCAGACAGTCAGAAAACCCAAGGACTGGCTTTTGTTACTAAGTAGTAACATGATTAGTAATCATGATTAAGGTTAACTTTATCAGGGTTTAATTTTCTTATGCATAAAGTAGATGGAAATGTTCTAATGATATTTTTATTTGTAGAGAGCAAGAAGAAAAACAAAAGCTAGCAGAAAATGCTGAAATGGTAAGTATATATTACTAGTCTCTTAAGAAATCTGTAATTCAAAGTTAGAATAAAAAGCTCTGGGGACTTTTTAATGAAAATATGTAAGCAAGTCTGCAGTTGTCAGTGCACTGAAGTACTAGCCAAATATTGCCTAGAATTACTACTTATCCCGAGCAATAAGATTTATATAATAACTAGTGATTACTTGCTGGAGAAGTTAAAGTAAGTTAAAATCAGAAGCCATGTAGAACAAAGGATGATAAAGGGAAACACACCAACTCCTTAACTTCAAAACAGCATTTTAGCTTCTAGTTATTCCTTATATATGTAGAGAGTGGTACATGCCATTTCTAGTTTGTAGTTGCTTTTAAGAAACTTTATATTGCCTTGTATGTTTTCACAGAAATCTCTAGAAGAAAAGATTGGCTGCTTGCTGAAATTTTCAGGAGACTTAGATGATCAGACGTGTAGAGAAGATTTGCACACCCTCTTCTCAAATCATGGTGAAATAAAATGGATACACTTTGTCAGAGGAGCCAAAGAGGTTTGGAGATATTCATATGCTTTCTACCAATCAATTAAAAAACCCATAGAAACTTTTATCTTAAGATGACATTAAAGAAGAAAGCAATTGTTTTATTACTGTTGTAACTGGACATGATGTCTGATTGATATTTTTGAGATTGTGCTGTGAATAACTATTGGAAATCAGTGACTGCGAGTTTTNATAAAGTAGATGGAAATGTTCTAATGATATTTTTATTTGTAGAGAGCAAGAAGAAAAACAAAAGCTAGCAGAAAATGCTGAAATGGTAAGTATATATTACTAGTCTCTTAAGAAATCTGTAATTCAAAGTTAGAATAAAAAGCTCTGGGGACTTTTTAATGAAAATATGTAAGCAAGTCTGCAGTTGTCAGTGCACTGAAGTACTAGCCAAATATTGCCTAGAATTACTACTTATCCCGAGCAATAAGATTTATATAATAACTAGTGATTACTTGCTGGGGAAGTTAAAGTAAGTTAAAATCAGAAGCCATGTAGAACAAAGGATGATAAAGGAAAACACACCAACTACTTAACTTCAAAACAGCATTTTAGCTTCTAGTTATTCCTTATATATGTAGAGAGTGGTACATGCCATTTCTAGTTTGTAGTTGCTTTTAAGAAACTTTATATTGCCTTGTATGTTTTCACAGAAATCTCTAGAAGAAAAGATTGGCTGCTTGCTGAAATTTTCAGGAGACTTAGATGATCAGACGTGTAGAGAAGATTTGCACACCCTTTTCTCAAATCACGGTGAAATAAAATGGATACACTTTGTCAGAGGAGCCAAAGAGGTTTGGAGATATTCATATGCTTTCTACCAATCAATTAAAAAACCCATAGAAACTTTTATCTTAAGATGACATTAAAGAAGAAAGCAATTGTTTTATTACTGTTGTAACTGGACATGATGTCTGATTGATATTTTTGAGATTGTGCTGTGAATAACTATTGGAAATCAGTGACTGCGAGTTTTTTAATAACTTCCTTCCTGATGTCCGATGTTCAGTAGAATTCCCTGGCTTTTGTTTTCTGTCTTTGGTGTAGGGAATAATTCTATTTAAAGAAAAAGCTAAGGAAGCACTGGATAAAGCAAAAGAGGCCAATAATGGTAACCTGCAACTAAGGAACAGAGAAGTCACCTGGGAAGTACTAGAAGGAGATGTGGAAAAAGAAGCACTGAAAAAAATAATAGAAGATCAACAAGAATCTCTCAACAAATGGAAGTCCAAAGGTCATTAGTTCTGGTTTTCTTTTACAATTTAACTCATTTACTTGGTTAAAAATTTATAATTGTTTATAAAGACATTGACAAGAGATTTAAAAGATTGATGATTTCTTAATTATGTCTCTACAGGTCGCAGATTTAAAGGAAAAGGAAAGGGAAATAAAGCTGCCCAGGCTGGGTCTGCTAAAGGAAAAGTACAGTTTCAGGGCAAGAAAACTAAATTTGATAGTGATGATGAACGTGATGAAAATGGTGCTGGTAAGTTTTTCTAAGTCCTTTGGTACTTTGATGAAAAATTATTTGGGTGAGAACAGTGTGGTTTTGTATAAGTGATATCCTCAGATTGTGATTGATTGACCTTGGTTATGGTGGTGTTACATGTGGAAAACAAAAATATTTGGAAGCTCAATTTAGAGAGCAGGTCTGTACTAAAGGAAAAGCCTTTCCTCATTAGTGTAGGGAAGTTATTGCTAATCTTTTTAAACAAAATTATTTTTATACTCGAGAGTAATGCTTACAGTGCCCTTAATGAAAGTTTTTATTATATAGGAACACTAAAAAGAGCAAGAGAAGAAACAGACAAAGAAGAACCTCCATCAAAACAACAGAAAACAGAAAATGGTGCCGGAGACCAGTAGTTTAATAAACAAATTTTTTATTCGTTTTAATTAGATTTTAAGCTGCTTTTGTCTTTGGAGGCTGTTAAAAAGAAAACCGAATTAGATCCACTTCGATGTCTACCTGTAAGAAAGGAAGATTTTTTGTTGTTGTTGAACTTGTCTTTTTTGTTATCGAAATAAGTTTTTTAATGTGCACTTCTGTTTGTGTTCTTTTGGATTATTCAAATATCAAATATCAATATTCTTCCATTAAGAATTGCCTTTGTAATATGAGAATGTATTAGTACAAAGTAATAAAATGTATACTGCATAAAAATAAACTAAGTTTATTTTTTTTTATTTTTGTGCCCAAAGTATTAGAGAAAGAATTCATGTTAAACCAGCATATTGGCTGTTGTGATTATAGGCCCATTCTGTTTTAGTAAAATATTTATCTTCTATGCTGGCTTTCTGTATTTACTCAAGCAACTTGATAACATTTAGAAATAATTACTTATTGTGAAGTTTTTCAGTACTGAATGTGGATAAACCAAAATCAAGAGACTTACTGATTTTTTTTTATGAAACTTGTATGATGCTGGCAGGTCGTATCGCAGCTCTATAAAACAAAAGCCACCTAAGGATGAAAATTGTACTTTCAAACATTTACCACCCTTGATATAGTAGTACCTTCCTATTTGTAATTTCCTAAATAATCTATAGCTACCAGTTTCGTAATAACCATGATTATCTTAAAAATTTCTGGTTTGGATTTTAGTTACGGTAGTAAGTAGCTATTTATCTTCCTACTAAGTGCTCTCTCTAAATCACAGCTCTCAAATTTTAATATTTAAACAAATCACCTTCAAGTCAAATCCTGTTCAAATGCAGATTGTAATTCAGTATGTCTGGGTGGAGCCGGAATCCTGCAAGTCTGACAAGCTCCCAAGGGATGTCAAGGCTGATGGTCCATACCTGACAACCACACTTGGAGTAGCAAGGCTCTGGCTTGGTATACTACTATTGGAACTGTTCTAAGGTCTCCATGTTGCATGTTATATCTTAAACTAAGTAAGGACTGACAGTACTGAATAGAGGAATACAGACTTGTACACATGACTAATTATTATGAAGGTGACAGTTCTAGTTATGTTAAATCCAATCCAAAAAAAAAAAGAAATTCCCCCTTATTGTATACTCTTATTTCAGACTTTTCAGAATTATTGGGGTTATAGTCAGCTTCTAGTTATATGCTTTTCCCATTTTGATGTCTGTGAGTATTATGCAATTTACTAATAAAAATGTATCAAACACGACTTACATAGTGTGGATGATTATATTCTGTCCCCCACTAAAAAAGCTTCATGTTATTTGACTCCAGGAACAATTAGAAAATTGAAATAGAAAAGTAATCCAAGCATAGTTTGGTGGTATGTTTCAGGAATGTATTTCAGACGAAGACCTGACAAACTCTTAAGCCCCAGCTCTTAGATCACTTAAAAGTTCTCAGTAAAATGCATAAATTGGGATAATCTTGAGCAAACACTGATACCCTCCCTTTACTCCATTTGCAACCCATTACCAAACATAGATAATTATATGGTTGAGATTTGTTTTGTGAGAAACTTAAAAATCATCTTACCTGCAATAATATCTATCTTGACCTTCCACTCTGCAGCTTTCTTTTGAATATGCTGAACATAAACATGTTAACGTGAGTTGGTCTTAAAACAGTTTTCAAAAAATTGTTTCTTTCTAATACTTGATTGTAAGTTTTCAAGCTTTTAAAATTTCATTGGAATTTAGACCTTAAAAATTTTTTTCAACTGGATGGATAATATTTTAGTAAGAAGCCAAGCTATTTAATAATCTGAACTAAACTATTCAAGTAATTCAAGTAATAAAGCTGTTACTTCAGAAGTCCTTTGATGGACTTTGATGTGCATAAAAATATTAAAGATAAATACACAGCTCTCCCAAAACCGGCAGAGATCTGTGTCCATGGGCAATTCAGTGGCAGTATGGTATAGAGGTTAAGGACATAGTTTCTGGAATCAGACACCCTGCATTTGAACTAAAGCTCTGTTAGCTATGTAACCCTGAGAAAATTATGCTTTCTGTGCCTCAGGTCCCTCTGTTAAATGAAGATAGTAATGGTATCTCATCAGATTGTTGTAGACTGAAAAGTGCTTTGAACTGTGGTGGCACACAAAACAAGTACTAAATGCTGGTTTTAGCTATTTAAATTTCCCTAAATTTGAGGTTCACATATTCAACTATGAGCCAAGAACTTAAATTCTCATAATGCCCAATGAAAGAAGATAAGGCAACAGCTTCTAGAGTCATCTAGCTTATTGGAGTCACTGTGATGATAGATAAGGTTCTGTCTGAGCCTGCAAAGAACAAATACTTGGGTGCCAGGAGAAGTTTTAAGTAAATTGTGGAAGTCTGCCAGGACATGCTTTCTATCAAATTTTCTATCAAAAAGTTGTATCGAATGTACCTATATTATGAATAGAAGGCCAAGTACTTAAAAGAGACAAGGGTCTACAGTTAAGGGGTCTGTCTGAAATAGGCTTCAATGATAATGATACAATAGAATCATTGTATTCATTACAATACGTAAGTATTCATTACAATAGAATACTTAAGCAAAATTATCACAAGGCTTATAGCAGATCTACAGCATAATCTAAGGACTGCTTAATATTAGAAGTCCATCATCCCACCTCCTTCACAATATGCACAACACACACTAGATTAATTTCTCAAACTAGTTACTCTGCTAATGGAAATATTTCTGTATTGCCAAAATATAAAACTGTATTTAAGTAAATATTTGCTTCAGTTCAGTTCAGTCACTCAGTCATGTCCAACTCTTCACGACCTGATGGACTGCAGCACGCCAGGGTTCCCTGTCCATCACCAACTCCCAGAGATACTTGCTTAAAATTCTATTAAGCCAGCCTAGACAATGCTGATACTGCTGCCTCCTGGTGGTGGGACATGGCACTACCAAACAATGAAGACAGGCATTCCCTGGTAATGTGATTATAGCAACGTATTCAAGTTATTAGACTTTGCTGCTTAGTTGCACTCTTTATTGGCATATTTTACTTGGTTTTCATGAACTATGTATGAGTAATATAAGACCTGTGCCAGGCTGTGCAGAAGAATCCACAGCAGGCCTGACTGCTTATCCTTGAAAGGTCTACATATTAGTCTGGCCTTTGGCTGGAGTATGGGAACTTAAGATTTTTGAGAGAGTTTTCACTCCCCATTCCTTAATAATAGTGGTTTACTGTACTTAAACTGTTTATGCTGAATACCTGTTTTGCTTCTGGGAGTCTGGAATTTGGGTATGTGCCAGGCAAACAGGTGCATATGGGATCAGTCCCCAGTAAAAACCCTTGGCACCAGGTCTCCAGTGACCTTCCCTGGTTAACAACATTTCACATGCCTTGTCACAAAAATTCTTTGCTGGAAAGATTAAGTCCATCCCATATGACTCCACTGTGAGGGAACTCTGGAAGCTTGTACCTGGTTTCTCCTGGACTGTGACCTACACCAACCAACCGACCAACCGAGTCGCTCAATCGTGTCTGACTCTTTGTGACCTCATGGACTGTAGCCTACCAGGCTCCTCTGTCCATGGGATTTTCCAGGCAGTATTGGAGTGGGTTGCCATTTCCTTCTCCAGAGGATCTTCCCAACCCAGAGATCAAACCTGGGTCTCCCACATTGTAGACAGTTTACCATCTGAGCCACCCCTTTTTGCTGATTTTGCTCTGTAACTTTTAGCAGTAATAAGTCACAGTCATGAGTATGACTATACGCTCAGTCCTGTTAGACTTCCCTGTGAATCATCAAACCTGAGGATGGTCCTGGGGACCTCCTCAATACAGGCTTTTTAGATATCAATAATTACTGGTGTTTGGTCTCACCAAATGGGGATTTATTTACCAGTAAAGTTATATTGTGTTCTGCTGCATACCTACAGGTATCACTACTAATTGTTTAGCAGTATTCAGGCATACCTCAGAAATATTACAGGCTTGGTAACAGACCAAAATAATAAAGAGAATATCACAAGAGTAAGTAACCTGAATAATTTTTGTTTCCCGTGCATATAAAACTTCTGTTTCCACTATACTGTAGTCTTTTAGTGTGCAATAGCATTATGTCAAGTACTTTTTTGGGGGCTGGAACTCACAGGGTGTGAGACCTTATTTACCTGACCATGGATCAAACCATGCCCCTGAAATGGAAGCACAGATTCTTAACCACTGGACCACCAGGGAAGTCCTCCAAAAGTATTTATTTTAATTAAAAACTACTTTCTTGCTGCTGCTTGCTGCTAAGTCACTTCAGTCGTGTCCGACTCTGTGCAACCCCATAGATGGCAGCCCACTAGGCTCCTCTGTCCCTGGGATTCTCCAGGCAAGAATACTGGAGTGGGTTGCCATTTCTTTCTCCAATGCATGAAAGTGAAGTTGCTCAGCTAAACAATGCCAAAAACAACTACAACAGTAATATCAAAGAGCATCAACACCCAACAAATACAATAAAAAAGTTGGAAATATTGCAAGAATGACCAAAATGAGCAGAGACACAAAGTGAGTAAATGCTGTTAGGAAAATGGTGCTGACAGACTTGCTTGATGCAAGGTTGTCACAAACCTTAAACCTATAAAAATGCATTACTGTACAGTGCAATCCTAGGCTGTGCTTAGTGGCTCAGCTTAGCCTGGTCCGACTCTTTTCGACCCCATGGACTGTAGCCTACCAGGCTCCTCTGTCCATGAAGATTCTCCAGGCAAGAATACTGGGGTGGGTTGCCAGGCCCTCCTCCAGGGGATCTTCCCAACCCAGGGGTCAAACCCAGGTCTCCCACATTGCAGGTGGATTCTTTACCGTCTGAGCCATCAGAGGAAGCCCTACACAATAAAGGGCAGGTATGCCTATATATATTTTTAGCTATGTAANGTTGCTCAGCTAAACAATGCCAAAAACAACTACAACAGTAATATCAAAGAGCATCAACACCCAACAAATACAATAAAAAAGTTGGAAATATTGCAAGAATGACCAAAATGAGCAGAGACACAAAGTGAGTAAATGCTGTTAGGAAAATGGTGCTGACAGACTTGCTTGATGCAAGGTTGTCACAAACCTTAAACCTATAAAAATGCATTACTGTACAGTGCAATCCTAGGCTGTGCTTAGTGGCTCAGCTTAGCCTGGTCCGACTCTTTTCGACCCCATGGACTGTAGCCTACCAGGCTCCTCTGTCCATGAAGATTCTCCAGGCAAGAATACTGGGGTGGGTTGCCAGGCCCTCCTCCAGGGGATCTTCCCAACCCAGGGGTCAAACCCAGGTCTCCCACATTGCAGGTGGATTCTTTACCGTCTGAGCCATCAGAGGAAGCCCTACACAATAAAGGGCAGGTATGCCTATATATATTTTTAGCTATGTAATTTTATGTATTTTAAAAGTTATTAGATTACCATATAGTCATAATTTGTTTCCAACCGAATTCTAGCACACTATTTATACAAATATTTTTCCTACAAAATCTTAAAATCTCTTAATACATATATCACTTAAAAATAACTGCTAATGTAGCAATTGCCATACACTATTATAAGTGCTTTGTAAACATTAACTCATTTAATCCTCACATCAACCCTACAAAGTATAAAGTACTCTTAGTTCCTTATACTATAAGAGTATAGGTGAGTATAGGGTAAGTGATGAAAGGGAACTCGAATGAACTCAAAATGAACCTTGACCAAGAGAAGACAATTGTGAAGCAGCAGATTTGAACCTAGGTAGTGAGCAGTGGCCACAGGACTGGAAAAGGTGTTTTCATTCCAATCCCAAAGAAAGGCAATGCCAAAGAATGCTCAAGCTACCACATAATGGCACTCATCTCACATGCTAGTAAAGTAATGCTCAAAATTCTCCAAGCCAGGCTTCAGCAATACATGAACCGTGAACTTCCAGATGTCCAAGCTGGTTTTAGAAAAGGCAGAGGAACCAGAGATCAAATTGCCAACATCCACTGGATCATGGAAAAACCAAGAGAGTTACAGAAAANTTTTATCCACCTGTTTGGAAATTAATGATCAAATATTAAAACCTGCTTTACATGGTTAGCTGATTTAATCAATAACTCCCAGACTGTTACTCATTATCTCCATTGTACAGAAGAGGAAAGTGGGGCACAGGGTTTAAGACAGTCGATCAGGATTACACAAATAGTTGGCTATGTACCTTTATGCCAGAGCCTGGCAGCTTCACCGTTCTCTCTATTGCCTTTACAAATAACATTCTTATTGGTACTTCCATTCGTTACTGTGTTCTTTTTTTTAAAAAATATGCCATTCTTAGTTATTCCTTTTTTTCTTTTTAAAATCTTACCTGTTAAAAACATTTAAGAGGGATTTCAAAACAGAGGAATTGGAACAGTGCTTTATTGATACTTAGACATTTTTACTTCTTAGTCAAGGTTAACAGTTAAGAAACCTGCAGAGTACATAAAGTAGGAGATAATATTGATTCTTTCCTGAATTTTAGGGCCAAGTGGCATAATTAATTATCAAGTTCATTTGGATGAGATGCATATCTGATCTCTCATTGTGATGCTTCATTGTGGGAGCAGAAATATCTCAGTGAGTTTCTTTCAAGGTACTTGTGCAGTTTTAGGGCATCTGGGCTGTAGCCGGTACATGTCTTAATCTCATAGCATTTGCCTTTACTGACATCTTGTAGATTCTTATTTTTCCCCTAATCAGGCAAGCCTCCTTTTATGAGATGATACATGCGTGCGTGCTCAGTCACTTCCCTCGTGTCTGACTCTGCGACGCTATGGACTGTAGCCCACCAGGCTCCTCTGTCCATGGGATTCTCCAGGCAAGAATATTGGATTGGGTTGTCCTGTCCTTCTCCAGGGGATCTATAGTACTTAAATAATTATTGTCTGTCTAAAATGCATAGCTATTGTCTGTACATGCCAGCAGTTGCCATGCCGTTTCATGATGGGCAGGAATGAACAATAAACAATAATATGGCCATGTGATTATTCTGAAATTTTTACAACTTTTTGGGTTGGACAGGATAATTCTTCTGGGCTACACACCTAATTACTGCCTTGAGAGACACAGGCTGTTAACCAGTGATGCAGGTTGAAAGGCTGCCTCTAGAATCTTTTTAGAACTGGGAATCATTAAAAAATTCCTGGTGGGCAAAGCTAGACTACACATGGATGGAATGTAACTTTTCTCAGTTTTTGATATTTCTTAAAATTTTTTTTGGTTGCTAAAGATTGAAGATGTGTTGATTTTGGTGTTGTTATTTTAATTGTCATAGAAGTTTGTATATTCTATTCAGTAAATTTTAAAGGAAGGATTCTGTTGTTCTCTGTATCTTGTTCTTAATAAAAGAAAAGAAACCCTGCTGTGCCTTAATCCTTTCCCCAAGTGTCTTGACTGTTTTGAGTAGGATGTTGTATGATTGGAGATGGGAAGAATCAAATATTTGGTCCATCACAACCTGTATTACTGTTTAATTTTCAGATTTGTAATTATAGAAATATGCAAGGAGGATTCGGTTTTCTTTGATTAGTAGTAATAAATGTGGCATATTAACAGGTATACAAATCAAAGGAAGGAAACAGCTGNCCCGTAAAGCTTAGTAGTAAGCAAAGCACGTGACTGTTTCACAACAGCCTCATCAACAGAATGCTATTAAAGTTTTGAATTTTTATCCACCTGTTTGGAAATTAATGATCAAATATTAAAACCTGCTTTACATGGTTAGCTGATTTAATCAATAACTCCCAGACTGTTACTCATTATCTCCATTGTACAGAAGAGGAAAGTGGGGCACAGGGTTTAAGACAGTCGATCAGGATTACACAAATAGTTGGCTATGTACCTTTATGCCAGAGCCTGGCAGCTTCACCGTTCTCTCTATTGCCTTTACAAATAACATTCTTATTGGTACTTCCATTTGTTACTGTGTTCTTTTTTTTAAAAAATATGCCATTCTTAGTTATTCCTTTTTTTCTTTTTAAAATCTTACCTGTTAAAAACATTTAAGAGGGATTTCAAAACAGGAATTGGAACAGTGCTTTATTGATACTTAGACATTTTTACTTCTTAGTCAAGGTTAACATTTAAGAAACCTGCAGAGTACATAAAGTAGGAGATAATATTGATTCTTTCCTGAATTTTAGGGCCAAGTGGCATAATTAATTATCAAGTTCATTTGGATGAGATGCATATCTGATCTCTCATTGTGATGCTTCATTGTGGGAGCAGAAATATCTCAGTGAGTTTCTTTCAAGGTACTTGTGCAGTTTTAGGGCATCTGGGCTGTAGCCGGTACATGTCTTAATCTCATAGCATTTGCCTTTACTGACATCTTGTAGATTCTTATTTTTCCCCTAATCAGGCAAGCCTCCTTTTATGAGATGATACATGCGTGCGTGCTCAGTTACTTCCGTCGTGTCTGACTCTGCGACGCTATGGACTGTAGCCCACCAGGCTCCTCTGTCCATGGGATTCTCCAGGCAAGAATATTGGATTGGGTTGTCCTGTCCTTCTCCAGGGGATCTATAGTACTTAAATAATTATTGTCTGTCTAAAATGCACAGCTATTGTCTGTACATGCCAGCAGTTGCCATGCCGTTTCATGACGGGCAAGAATGAACAATAAACAATAATATGGCCATGTGATTATTCTGAAATTTTTACAACTTTTTGGGTTGGACAGAATAATTCTTCTGGGCTACACACCTAATTACTGCCTTGAGAGACACAGGCTGTTAACCAGTGATGCAGGTTGAAAGGCTGCCTCTAGAATCTTTTTAGAACTGGGAATCATTAAAAAATTCCTGGTGGGCAAAGCTAGACTACACATGGATGGAATGTAACTTTTCTCAGTTTTTGATATTTCTTAAAATTTTTTTTGGTTGCTAAAGATTGAAGATGTGTTGATTTTGGTGTTGTTATTTTAATTGTCATAGAAGTTTGTATATTCTATTCAGTAAATTTTAAAGGAAGGATTCTGTTGTTCTCTGTATCTTGTTCTTAATAAAAGAAAAGAAACCCTGCTGTGCCTTAATCCTTTCCCCAAGTGTCTTGACTGTTTTGAGTAGGATGTTGTATGATTGGAGATGGGAAGAATCAAATATTTGGTCCATCACAACCTGTATTACTGTTTAATTTTCAGATTTGTAATTATAGAAATATGCAAGGAGGATTCGGTTTTCTTTGATTAGTAGTAATAAATGTGGCATATTAACAGGTATACAAATCAAAGGAAGGAAACAGCTGAGAATTCATTTGTGGGAAGAGATTACAAAGCCTATAGAAACTGTGTATTAGTAATTGTGTCTTTGGACTTCCCTGGTGGTCCAGTGATTAAGACTCAATGTTTCCAATGCTAGAGGTGTGAGTTTAATCCCTGGTCAGAGAACTAAGATTCCGAGCTTTGCAGCATGTCCAAAATAAATAAATAAATAAAAAGAAATTTAAGTAAAAATTTAAAAGATAAATAAAGAATAGTAATGGGAGAGTGTGGAGCAGTGTGGTGCTTGTGAGCTTCCAGCACGGCATACCGCGGCCAGGGCCAGAACGTGCAGAAGGTGATGGTGCAGCCCATTAATCTCATCTTCAGATACTTGCAAAATAGATCACGGATTCAGGTGTGGCTTTATGAGCAAGTGAATATGCGGATAGAGGGCTGTATCATTGGTTTTGATGAGTATATGAACCTTGTATTAGATGATGCAGAAGAGATTCATTCTAAAACAAAGTCAAGAAAACAACTGGGTCGGATCATGCTAAAAGGAGATAACATTACTCTGCTCCAAAGTGTCTCCAACTAGAAGTGACAGATGAAGTGAGAAATTGTTTGGCAGTACCGTTGGTTTTTTTAGGTGTCCTTTGTTAGAGATGTAGTTCTAAAACATGTATTCATATTGTTCTGCTCACCCTTATGTTATTACCAGATGACAATAAATGCTGTGGGACTGTTTTTATAAAAAAATTTACCTTATTTTTTCTATCTAGTTATAGAGTTTTTACACAATGTCACCGTTAGCTGTTAGTGAAGTTTTCTGAGGGATGACACTTGCCCTGAACATTTGTTTTTCACAGAACTGGGATTTGTAGATCCTTAAGGCAAAGACAAGGAATTCCTCCTGATGTGACTTCTGATACTGGGTGGTGTAGCAGGGGAGCGTTAACAAAAGTAAAGATTATGGTGCTAATATATGTTTTCATCATCAGTTCTAATTCTGGAAGCTGGGACACCAGGGCTTCTAGCCACATTATGTTGAGAACATTATAAGGGCTCAGTATCTGCTTAGCACTCTGTTAGAGTTACTGTGTGAGGTCTTTGTGTATTCTTTTATCACTAAGATCAGACTGTGCGGAATATTTAGATATAGACAAAGAATGAAGGTTTTAATTTAAAAGGAGTTCTGTTAAGAGTTACCCAGAGGGAGACTTTGTGAGGTTGGTAATCTGAAAAAGACCCACAGGAAACACTGGTTAACTACTGTTAGGCAGAATAATAGAATGTTAATTGAAGAAACACCTCTCATACTCTTACCTCCAAGGGTTTTGGTTCCTCCCCCAGTAATTGCTTATTTCCTAATTATGTCGTTAGTTCTCGCTTCCCCCAATATATCAGGGCTGTTCTGATTAGAATTCTTCTATTAAATGGTTATTGAGCATGTGCTATTAGTTGAATACGTACAGTGAAACAAACTGACAAACATAGCCTTAATACCAGGTATTATTTAAGTTGAATCTTGAAAGATGAATAAGACCTGCCTTAAATTCTGATAATGGGCAGTGTTACTAAGGGTAGCTGAGGAAGAACCAAAAAGTCCAGTTCTTGTTTTTTCAAGTGCCTGTGAGGGTGATACAGAACTTTTCTTTAAACTGAGTGAAAGAATCACTTTGTGAGCTAGAGAGGATTTGTAGGTGAGGGTAGAAATCAGTCCAACTTAGAACTTGGCATTTTAGCTGTCCCACTCTATTTAAAGTTGTGCCTCTTTGGCCATGTTTTCTGAGTAAGGGGCTAGTTTAGCTCTTTTAACATATCTTAAGCTGGAAAGTCTGTTGAACCTCCTATAGCATGCAAAGAACACCTCAAGCAGCAGAGGGAGTTGCAGCCCTGAGACTGCTTCAGCCTTGCTGGTGAAAAGCTTTTTGAGAGCAGAGCAAAGACCTCCCTGCAGCTTTCTTGGCACCAAAATAGCTGAGAAGAAGGATAAAAGCTGCAGCAATATAATCCCTAAGAAAACCTGCTGGCTGCTTTTTCTTTTCCCCATGCTGCCTTTCTGACCTGCCTACCCTATGTAAGCAAAGCTTTTCCTGCTGTGGCTTATTCTGAATGGCTCAAGACATGGAAGTGTCTATTTTTGACAGAGCAAATGATGATAGTGAGAAATAAAGGTACAGTGAACTCTTAAAATTGAGCTCTGTATTTAGAAATCCCTGCTTGCTTTCCTGCTGCACTGGAACCTGTGGTGTTTGCTTTTTAAGTTGTACTTTTCCACAGTCTGTAGATCTTTTCTTCCAACCAGAATTTATATTATAGACGGCATTGCTCTCTGCTTCATTAAGGTTATTAGTAAGTGCTGCTGGGAATCTGCTCTTGGCAGCTCTTGGTATTTGAGCAGTTACTTCTCTGGAATGGTTGGTTTCTGAAGTGGTGTTGCTAACCACTCAGTAACTCATAATATTGTTGAAGTGAAGGATGGGAGGAGAAGAACCTGAGACAGTAAGTGCTGATTCAGGCCTGGTGCTCTGTGAGTAGTAAGCAGGGGGAACGAAGGGTCAGAATAGTTGGAAAACACTGAAATTCTGTATATGCAGGCACAGCTGTTCTTGAGTCACATTTGTCAGTTTCAGGATTAGAGAGTGGGTCTGTAATTTGGACTAAGGCAGTACTGCCCAGGAAATAGAACAGCATTTCCTGGAGGAAAGCCTAATAGCACCATCTCCTGTTAATTGGTTGACCCAGGATCTTTTTCCTTATTAATTCCATAATTTATTATTCCTATTAGAACTAATCATAACCACATAGGAAAAAAACATATCCAGTGAAATTTTTAAAACTTCAAACTACACAGAAAGATGTAGAGCAGAGAAGAAATCCCCCCTTTCCCTATCAGTGTTCTCCATGAAACCAGTTAGGATTTGGATGCCTTCTGAGCTCTTTTTAAATATGTGTGGCTTAGTTTCTCATTTTGGTATTTTTACTTTAAAATTTCTTTTAATTAATTTTAATTTTGGTAAAATATACACATATAATATTTGCCATCTTAACCATTTTAAAGTGTACAGCTCAGTTATGTTAAGTATATTCACATTGTTACACAGCCAGTATTTGGAACTTTTTATCTTAGAAAAATCAAACTAGACCCATTAAACAGTAACTTGTCACCCCTCGCTCCCCTGAGCCCCTGGTGACCATCATTCTTTCTGTTTCTGAGTTTCATTAGGTACCTTATATAAATAGAATGTGTCAGGATTGCCTTCCTTTCTAAGGATGAATAGTATTGTGTGTATGTATACCTTATTTTGTTTATACGTTTAACGGTCAGTAGGCATTTGGATTGCTTCGACTTTTTTACTTATGCTGCTGTGCATCTTTGAGACTCCACTTTCAGTTCTTTTGAGCATATGCTTACAATCTTTTTTGAGGAACCATCATACTATTTTCCACAGCATCTTCATTTTACTTTCTCATAATTAGTGCACAAAGGATTCAATTTCTTCACTTCCTTGGTAAAACAACTTTTTTAATAGAGAAGTCTGTGACTTTTTTGGCCAGGCAGCAGGCTACATGAAGGGGATGAAGCAGAGGAGTGGTCCCGATGCTGGCCTGGCTGTGTAGGTGAGTGTGTGAAGGTCTTGCCCTTGTAGATTCCGCCCTCTTCCCACGCGCTGCCCATCTTAGGCGGGATGATCGGGTCCTGCAGGTGCCTATGCTGCCTCAGGACTCTGCTTGGGTGGTGCCTCCTCCTCAGCCTTACAGAGGGGCTGTAGCAGGAGTGCTGCTTCCTCGTCAGGCCTGGCTCAGCAGCTGCTGGGACCTGCGCAGCTGTACCAGCTCCTTGTAGGGCAAATTGCAAAAGGTCTGATGCTTCTACTCCACTTGTGCAACCTTGTGGATTCTTTTTGGAGAGGCAAAACTTGCTTTTGAGAGTAGTCATCCTAATGGTGAGGTTGTGGCTTTGGTTTTCATTTCCATAATAATTAGTGACGTTGAAACTCCAGTTCTTTGGCCACCTCATACAAAGAGTTGACTCATTGGAAAAGACTCTGATGCTGGGAGGGATTGAGGGCAGGAGAAGGGGATGACCGAGGATGAGATGGCTGGATGGCATCACGGACTCAATGGACATGAGTCTGAGTGAACTCCGAGAGATGGTGGTGAACAGGGAGGCCTGGCGTGCTGCGATTCATGGGGTCGCAAAGAGTCAGACACGACTGAGACTGAACTGAACTGAGTGTCTTTTCATGTGTTTGTTGGTCATTTGTATGTCTTCTTTGGAGAAATGTTGTTGTTAATTGTGCTAGTTCTTTACATATCTTAAGTGATTTGCAAATATTTGCTGCCTTTTCACTCTGTTGATTGTGTTTTAATACATAGTTCCAAGTTTTGATGCAGTCCAGTTGATCTGTTTTTGCTTTTGTAGCCTTTTGAGGAGGGGCTTAGGGGCTTGCCACACAGCTTGTAGGCTCTTAGTTCTCTGACCAGGTACTGAACATGGGCCCTTGGCAGTGAAAGTACAAAGTCCTAACCAGTGGACCACCAGGAATTCCCTGTTGCTTTTGTAGTGTCATAGGTATCTTTATCTATGTACACATGCTCTTTGCAGCTTCACTGTTATCAACAAAACTTGTACCTAGTTCCATGTTAAGCAGCTGTGATGTATTCTAATATATGAGTCTCTCAAGTAGTCACATCCTATTGATAGGTATTTTAGGCTGTTTCTTATTTTTTGCTGTTAAAAAAAATTGTAATTGACATTTTTTTGCCTGTTTTTGTCCACTTAACATTTCCTGAGATGAATTCTTAGAAGTGGAATTGCTAGATCACAGTATATGCACATTTAAAAAAAACTCTGTAGGTAATTTTAAATTGCCTTCCAAAGTACTTGTGAGAAAATTGTTTTCCTCATACCAGGCAACCATCAGGCAGCAGCATTAATGACACACACAGGCTTATTGTGAGGATACTATGAGATAATGATTGCCAACATCCTAAGGATGCCAGAGGAGAAAGATGGAAGAATTTGATCTTTGATGAATTTGCACCACTGAATTAATCAACTCTGAAACTTCCTTGTCACCTAACTTCTTATGTGAGAGAATAAAATTCCTAATTGGGTTTTCTGTTACTTAACAGCTAAAGCATTGTAACTGAGTACAGTCTCAGAACAGGGTTACTTGTCTTCAGTACCTCTTAAACTTGGAGGGGATTAGTTGTTTTACTGAAGATTTGTCAAATGCCACAGTTGAGCAGGTTGGCAAACTTGGACCTATATGAGGGAATACAAACGAAGTGATGTGACCGATGTTCTTCTGTAAAACAGTAAACTTCCTTAGTTAAAATAATTTTTGAGAAAAATGATATTGGATTATCATGTCTGGAGAAAACTGGAGTATTAGCAGAGTACCCTCATTCCCAGGGCCATCTGAGTTTGAGATGTTTTGCTTGGCTGAGAAATTGCAGAGGAGCAAGGGAGAGTAATTAGTAACAAATGAGTGCCTCCTTTTGATGAACTGTGTTATTACTAAACCAGAGATGGTAGGAGTAGAATGAGAAAGGGAGGATTTTCCCAAGAAAAGCTTTGTTCTTTAGATCATATGCTTGGTAAGGTGAATTTGGGAAGATATGGCTTCTATTTCACCAGTGTCAGCTTTTATTAAGATGTACGTGTTAGGCATAGTGAAAATTTTTAAATTTAGTCCTTGTCTTTGGGGAGCTGGGAGAGCAGTGTGGTAAAGAGGGAAAGATGACCTTGGTAGTCCACGTACCTTAAATGCCAACTTTAGAGTTACCCAAACATCTCAACCTCAGTTTCACAGGGTTGGTGAAAGACCTATCAAGCCTCAGGAATGCTCAAGAAGTATTCTTTGTCTCATTAGAAATGATACTTATATGTCTAGTTATAAATGTGGGATAGTTTCGTAGTTTAAAAGATTTATTTAGGAATGTGTGAGGAAAGGTAAACTTGTTCTACATAAAGCAAGACATATCACAACTTTTCCATACAGATTTCAGAATCAGCTTGTCAATTTCTATTAAAAACTCTACTGGGATTTTGGTTGTGATTATTTCTTGCTATAAATAATTGGGGAAGAATTGACCATTTTCTGTTGACAAACATGGTCAGTCAGTTCAGTTGCTCAGTTGTGTCCAACTGTTTGCAACCCCATGGNGTGCAGAAGGTGATGGTGCAGCCCATTAATCTCATCTTCAGATACTTGCAAAATAGATCACGGATTCAGGTGTGGCTTTATGAGCAAGTGAATATGCGGATAGAGGGCTGTATCATTGGTTTTGATGAGTATATGAACCTTGTATTAGATGATGCAGAAGAGATTCATTCTAAAACAAAGTCAAGAAAACAACTGGGTCGGATCATGCTAAAAGGAGATAACATTACTCTGCTCCAAAGTGTCTCCAACTAGAAGTGACAGATGAAGTGAGAAATTGTTTGGCAGTACCGTTGGTTTTTTTAGGTGTCCTTTGTTAGAGATGTAGTTCTAAAACATGTATTCATATTGTTCTGCTCACCCTTATGTTATTACCAGATGACAATAAATGCTGTGGGACTGTTTTTATAAAAAAAAAAAATAGTAATGGAAAATATAAAATAATGTTTGACTGGTTTGGGGTTCTGATGTTACAAACTGGAAATTGGAATTTTAAACATTTAGTTTTCAAATTTTGATGCAGAGGATGACCATTTTCATATTCTATTCTGCATTACAGATTTTTTTTGCTACCTTCCTTATTCTTCCTCACAGATTTTAAACTCTTTAAAAATTAGAAAATTCATCTTGCTATTATTAATCAAAGGCTTTTGCGCTTGCTTACAAGATAGTATGTGTTGAATTAAATTGGATAAACTAGTGACTGTTTTACCTTAAAGTTTACCCTGAAGTCACATTGCTTTAGTTATTCAGGAGGTGGCATGGATTATTAAATCCACAGCTTTTTTTTTTTTTTTTTTTTTTTTTTAGGAGAAGAAATTTTATTTTCAAGGATTTGTGCAGACAGTGGTGAATAAAAAAATTTATTTCAGCTATAAAAAGCTGACTTCATTCCACCCTGGCATACAGGGTTTATGGTGTGCCTGTTTGAATCTGAGGCAGTACTACTATCCCCATTCTTCTACCCCTAAAAGACTCCCTTAAGTGAACAACTTCCTATGGTTTTCATTCAAAAATATGACATACCAACCAAAGCATCTTTTTCCAGTGTACTTCAGGAACTATTATTTTTCAATTTCAAAAGTAATACTGGTTATAACATAAAACTAGGTGGATAAAGTAAAAAGTTTCCTCTTTGCTCCATCCCACTTCTCAGTGAGAGATTTCCCTTTCTTTTGAGCTTAATTGTAACTAAATTATAACTTGAATTATAATTTAACTTAATTATAACTAAAAAGATTTTAGTTATAATTTATTCAGCATTTCTAGATGTTTTGTTGTGGAACGTTTTTAGGTTATTTGGTGTGTGGCAGTGCTAGAAATACTTTGGCCACCTAATGCGAAGAGCTGACTCATTTGAAAACACCCTGATGCTGGGAAAGATTGAAGGCAAAGGGGAAGGGGATGACAGAGGATGAGATGGTTGGATGGCATTACCGACTCAAATGGACATGGGTTTGGGTAGACTCTGGTAGTTGGTGATGGACAGGGAGGCCTGGCGTGCTGTGGTTCATGGGGTCGCAAAGAGTCGGACATGACTGAGTGACTGAACTGAACTGAGTGCTAGAAATTGAAGCTGTGGATGTCTGGTTGAAGAGTGTTACGCTCTCTGTACCTTGCTTTTCCCCCTGAATATACTTATTGAAACTGTCTCTTATTAGTACATGGAGAACAATTTGATTTTCTTTTTAAATTTTATTCTATTGCATTTTGATATTTTTGTATTTTACTGTAATTTATTCAGTCTATTCACTACTGATAGACATGTAAATTAAGTCTTGGGCTTAATATAAGCATAACCATAGTCAGTATTCTTGTATACATGTCTTTGTGTATGTGTGAGTATATGTGTGAAGATAAACTCCCTGAAGTAATATCTTGGTTAATGGAAATGTGCATTTTAAACTTTGATAGCACCCTCCAAAGAAATTAATTTATACTCTTACCAATAATGTATGAAAGAGCATGTTTCCCAACATCTTGGCCAGTGTATATGGTGTTACCAGTTTTTCTGATCTTTGTTAATCTGATAAATGATAAATGATATCTTTTTCATCTGTTATCCCTTCCCCCACTCCCCTTTCCTCCCACACGAGTATTTTGAAGCAAATCTCAGGTATCTTATAATTCAACTTATAAATATTTATGTATTTCAGTAAAGAGATATGAACCCTTAAAAATAGAACCCAAATGTTTATTGACAGATGAATGGATAAACAAAATGTAGTATATTCATAAGATGGAATATCATTCAGCCTTTACAAGGAATGACATTCAGACATGAGCTAATGAGTAAACCTGACATAAAAAGACAAATATTGTATGATCCTATTTATATGAAGTTCTTGTAGTCATTTAATTACCAGGAGAGAAAGTAGAATGGTGGTTGCCAGGGGCTGGCAAGATGGAAGTGAGTTGTTTAATGGGTAGAGTTTCAGTTTGGGAAGATAAAAGTGTTCTTGAGTTGTATGGTGGTGATGGTTGCATAACAATGTGAATATCCTTAATTCCACTTAAAATGGTTAAAATGATAAATTCTTTGTATATTTTATCACAAAGGATTGTAGTACTGTTACCACAATTATAGTACTAAAATATTCATAGTTATTTTTTAATATCTTCAATATCCAGTGAGTATTCAGATTTTCCCACTTGTCTCATAAATGATTTTTTAGGGTTGATTTAGGATTAGGATGCAGAGTTCTACTATTATACTTGGTTTTCATTTCTCAGAAGAATCTTAATTTATAGTTTTATCCTCTCCTCTTTTTTCCTTCTTTCAACTTATTAGTTGAAGAAATCAACGTTCTGGGATTTAATGATTGCAGCTCTGTGATGTTTAGCTTGTTCCTGTGCCCATTATTTCCTGTAAACTGGTAGTTGTATCTAGAGTCTTGATCAAATTTTAGGTTTTGTTTTTGGGGAGGTGGTGCAAGAAAAGTTTATAATGGTGTCTTATACTTCCTGTTGAATTGTAGCAGGAGTCACAGAATATTTGCTTGTCCCTTCTTCAGTAAATGTGAGGTTGATCAGTGTGTTCAGGTTTGTCAGCCCAATCCATATGTTGTAAAGCTCCATCTCATGTCAAAGATTTTTGCAGCTATTGACTATCACTGTCTAGATCCATTATTTCATTAGGGGCTACAAAGTGGTAATACTCTAATTGTATTATCCTTTCGAATATTACTGACTTCTTTCTAGAATACTCAAAGTTTCAAGGATCAGCTATTCTTGCTTACATCTATATCTCTAGACATGTTTTACAGAGATCTTCTACTGAGGGGTGTGTCCCACTCTTTGCGACCCCCTGGTTGTAACCTACTAGGCTTCTCCGGCCATAGGATTCTTGCCTGGAGAATCCCATGGACGGAGAACCCTAATAGGTTACAGTCCAGGGGGTCGCAAAGAGTCGGACTCGACTGAGCGACTTCACCTTTGCCTTCCTCCTTCTACCGAGGGGTGTACTGTGGTCAAACAAACTTGGGAAATACTACATGTTGTATATTCTTGGCTATCTGCAATGTATAACATTTTTTAAAAATCCTGAGGTAAAGAAATCTGTAAATTTGAACAATCAGAGGTTCATTGTTTAAATCTAGGAAGCTACTATTTTTGAGTCATACCAGTTTGGAATATTTTGTCCACTTGACTACCCTTCCATTACCTTAATGTCAGCATGTTGAAAACTGAATCAGTTATATATCTCTCCAAAAAAGATTTTCCTTTTCTTTCTGTTTAAATTAGTTTAATTTCCCCTCCTCATCAGAAATCCCAGCTCTTAGCGGCTTAAACTTTGAAGCATTTATTGTCTTGCATCTGAGGACTAGTTCAGTGTTACAGGGACACAGGCTTTTTTATAAACTTTTGTTTCATCACTCAGGTTGTTTTTATTTTGTCTTTGTTGTCTCATGGCTGGGGAAAAACAGAGGAATGGATTTTGGGTAGATATCTAACAGTGTCTGCTTGTATCATTATTGATTCTTTCCTTTTCCTCTCCTCACATGCTTGATACTAAGACCTGTTCTTTTGTTTTCTCTTAGATTTGTTCTTTTTATTCTCTGCTGTTACCTTAGGCGAAGCCTTCATGACATAATAATCTATTTCATGATAATTACTATTTTCCTGCCTGTAATAATTTCACAGTTCAGTCTGACCTTCACTCAGACAAAATTCTGCTTCACATATGTCACAACTTTGCTTAAAATAACTTCTCGTATTTTATAGGCTAATGTCTGAAGCCTTTAGCCTGACGTCAGTGTTTTCCACAACATGGCCTCTACATACATTGCCAGCATTATTGTCTCCATTGCAGTAGGGTCCTCTGTTATTTTTTTAAAATTTTAGTTCACTGTTTGTATTCCTGTCCTTGAAGTCTCAGCTGTAACCTGTGCTGCAAAGTCCGGCTGCAGGTTTTATTTTTACTGTCAAGTTCATGTGTAAGGGCAGCACTCCTATGGCATATGCACAGTGTGAAACCATACTGCAGGATTTGATTTTCTGAATTAACAGGTTTTTTTTTTTTTCATTTTTAGTTTCTATCCCTACAAATAGCAATAAAGATTTTATGATGAAGACCTTGCCACATATATCTCTTTTATTTGTGTTTTCTTTGCTCATATTCAGAGTTTTATTTATGTATTGACATGGATTTCTTGTGAAATTTTCTTCCCTGTGAATCTGGAATTTTCTCCATAGCAGTATCCATCTAACTCAAGTCACAAATTCAAACAAAGGAGCACAACACTCCTCCTGTACTGAGAGCTTGGAGGAAGAAAAGTTAAAGAAGTCTTTGTTCTCTGTTCTGTGTTCATTGTACTTTTTGTCATTGCTAATTTACTAGAAATAATGTAGACAGATTCTGCTTGGTGGAGAAGATTCTACTTGAGCTGAGTGTAATTTCTAGTCATCTTTATTGTTATGAGGTTTAACTACAACAGCAATGTGGAAGTCTGGTTAAATTGTAATTTTTTTCTAATTTGTATTTCATATTAAAGTCTAAAACTGTTTTCAACTATGAACAATTTTCAATATACATAAAGGTAAAAAAATATCACATGATAATTATACTCATGGTATGAGTATAATACCATGAGTGCTTTTATACTCACCATTAAGATTAATAGAGGTCAACTTTGTTACATTTGCCTTAGAGCTTTTTTCAGTCAAAAAACTGAAGGTCATCCTCTTCTCCCTATCTTTTCCTCACTAAGAATTACCATTATCCTGAAATTCCTGTGTCATATGCATGCATATTTTACTTTTATATTTATTCAATATGTTTTATATTTGCTTAAATGTACTACATTTAAACTATATATATGTGTATAATTCTTTTAGTATGGAAAATTTACATAAATTTATTTTATATTAATCCTTCAACTTGCCTTTTTCATTTACCATGTTGCTAAAATAGACTATTAATTTCTAATTGTTATTAAACATTCTATAGTCTGATTAAACCACAGTTTGCTTATCTGTTTCTTTGCTGAGGGGACAGTTAGATGCTTTACATTTTCATTGTTTCCAGAAGGGCTTCAGTGACCATCTTTGTATGTGTTTCCTTGTATNTTTTTTTTTTTTCATTTTTAGTTTCTATCCCTACAAATAGCAATAAAGATTTTATGATGAAGACCTTGCCACATATATCTCTTTTATTTGTGTTTTCTTTGCTCATATTCAGAGTTTTATTTATGTATTGACATGGATTTCTTGTGAAATTTTCTTCCCTGTGAATCTGGAATTTTCTCCATAGCAGTATCCATCTAACTCAAGTCACAAATTCAAACAAAGGAGCACAACACTCCTCCTGTACTGAGAGCTTGGAGGAAGAAAAGTTAAAGAAGTCTTTGTTCTCTGTTCTGTGTTCATTGTACTTTTTGTCATTGCTAATTTACTAGAAATAATGTAGACAGATTCTGCTTGGTGGAGAAGATTCTACTTGAGCTGAGTGTAATTTCTAGTCATCTTTATTGTTATGAGGTTTAACTACAACAGCAATGTGGAAGTCTGGTTAAATTGTAATTTTTTTCTAATTTGTATTTCATATTAAAGTCTAAAACTGTTTTCAACTATGAACAATTTTCAATATACATAAAGGTAAAAAAATATCACATGATAATTATACTCATGGTATGAGTATAATACCATGAGTGCTTTTATACTCACCATTAAGATTAATAGAGGTCAACTTTGTTACATTTGCCTTAGAGCTTTTTTCAGTCAAAAAACTGAAGGTCATCCTCTTCTCCCTATCTTTTCCTCACTAAGAATTACCATTATCCTGAAATTCCTGTGTCATATGCATGCATATTTTACTTTTATATTTATTTAATATGTTTTATATTTGCTTAAATGTACTACATTTAAACTATATATATGTGTATAATTCTTTTAGTATGGAAAATTTACATAAATTTATTTTATATTAATCCTTCAACTTGCCTTTTTCATTTACCATGTTGCTAAAATAGACTATTAATTTCTAATTGTTATTAAACATTCTATAGTCTGATTAAACCACAGTTTGCTTATCTGTTTCTTTGCTGAGGGGACAGTTAGATGCTTTACATTTTCATTGTTTCCAGAAGGGCTTCAGTGACCATCTTTGTATGTGTTTCCTTGTATAGATATGCCAGAGTTTTTTTTTAGGCTAGAGTCTGAGGAGAGGGATTGCTGGATCACAGGCTGTGCATTCTTCAGCACACCTTTCTAGATAGCTGAGAACTGATTTCCATTGTTTTATCCAATTTACTCCCAATTACTCTTCCACCAGAAATTTGAGTTCCCGTTTTTCTGTTTATCAAGAGTTGCTGATACATTAAAAAAGAATATATTTAAAAATTTTGCCAATCTGTTGGATATAAACAAGCATGTTTTCACATGTTTTTAGGCCATTTAATGTCTTTTGTGAACTGCAGGCTTTTCTCTAGCTGTGGACAGCAGGGCCACTCTCCAGTTATGGTGTGTGAACTTCTCATTGTGGTGGCTTCTCTTGTTGCTGAGCATGGNTTATAGTTTTATCCTCTCCTCTTTTTTCCTTCTTTCAACTTATTAGTTGAAGAAATCAACGTTCTGGGATTTAATGATTGCAGCTCTGTGATGTTTAGCTTGTTCCTGTGCCCATTATTTCCTGTAAACTGGTAGTTGTATCTAGAGTCTTGATCAAATTTTAGGTTTTGTTTTTGGGGAGGTGGTGCAAGAAAAGTTTATAATGGTGTCTTATACTTCCTGTTGAATTGTAGCAGGAGTCACAGAATATTTGCTTGTCCCTTCTTCAGTAAATGTGAGGTTGATCAGTGTGTTCAGGTTTGTCAGCCCAATCCATATGTTGTAAAGCTCCATCTCATGTCAAAGATTTTTGCAGCTATTGACTATCACTGTCTAGATCCATTATTTCATTAGGGGCTACAAAGTGGTAATACTCTAATTGTATTATCCTTTCGAATATTACTGACTTCTTTCTAGAATACTCAAAGTTTCAAGGATCAGCTATTCTTGCTTACATCTATATCTCTAGACATGTTTTACAGAGATCTTCTACTGAGGGGTGTGTCCCACTCTTTGCGACCCCCTGGTTGTAACCTACTAGGCTTCTCCGGCCATAGGATTCTTGCCTGGAGAATCCCATGGACGGAGAACCCTAATAGGTTACAGTCCAGGGGGTCGCAAAGAGTCGGACTCGACTGAGCGACTTCACCTTTGCCTTCCTCCTTCTACCGAGGGGTGTACTGTGGTCAAACAAACTTGGGAAATACTACATGTTGTATATTCTTGGCTATCTGCAATGTATAACATTTTTTAAAAATCCTGAGGTAAAGAAATCTGTAAATTTGAACAATCAGAGGTTCATTGTTTAAATCTAGGAAGCTACTATTTTTGAGTCATACCAGTTTGGAATATTTTGTCCACTTGACTACCCTTCCATTACCTTAATGTCAGCATGTTGAAAACTGAATCAGTTATATATCTCTCCAAAAAAGATTTTCCTTTTCTTTCTGTTTAAATTAGTTTAATTTCCTCTCCTCATCAGAAATCCCAGCTCTTAGCGGCTTAAACTTTGAAGCATTTATTGTCTTGCATCTGAGGACTAGTTCAGTGTTACAGGGACACAGGCTTTTTTATAAACTTTTGTTTCATCACTCAGGTTGTTTTTATTTTGTCTTTGTTGTCTCATGGCTGGGGAAAAACAGAGGAATGGATTTCGGGTAGATATCTAACAGTGTCTGCTTGTATCATTATTGATTCTTTCCTTTTCCTCTCCTCACATGCTTGATACTAAGACCTGTTCTTTTGTTTTCTCTTAGATTTGTTCTTTTTATTCTCTGCTGTTACCTTAGGCGAAGCCTTCATGACATAATAATCTATTTCATGATAATTACTATTTTCCTGCCTGTAATAATTTCACAGTTCAGTCTGACCTTCACTCAGACAAAATTCTGCTTCACATATGTCACAACTTTGCTTAAAATAACTTCTCGTATTTTATAGGCTAATGTCTGAAGCCTTTAGCCTGACGTCAGTGTTTTCCACAACATGGCCTCTACATACATTGCCAGCATTATTGTCTCCATTGCAGTAGGGTCCTCTGTTATTTTTTTAAAATTTTAGTTCACTGTTTGTATTCCTGTCCTTGAAGTCTCAGCTGTAACCTGTGCTGCAAAGTCCGGCTGCAGGTTTTATTTTTACTGTCAAGTTCATGTGTAAGGGCAGCACTCCTATGGCATATGCACAGTGTGAAACCATACTGCAGGATTTGATTTTCTGAATTAACAGGTTTTTTTTTTTTTCATTTTTAGTTTCTATCCCTACAAATAGCAATAAAGATTTTATGATGAAGACCTTGCCACATATATCTCTTTTATTTGTGTTTTCTTTGCTCATATTCAGAGTTTTATTTATGTATTGACATGGATTTCTTGTGAAATTTTCTTCCCTGTGAATCTGGAATTTTCTCCATAGCAGTATCCATCTAACTCAAGTCACAAATTCAAACAAAGGAGCACAACACTCCTCCTGTACTGAGAGCTTGGAGGAAGAAAAGTTAAAGAAGTCTTTGTTCTCTGTTCTGTGTTCATTGTACTTTTTGTCATTGCTAATTTACTAGAAATAATGTAGACAGATTCTGCTTGGTGGAGAAGATTCTACTTGAGCTGAGTGTAATTTCTAGTCATCTTTATTGTTATGAGGTTTAACTACAACAGCAATGTGGAAGTCTGGTTAAATTGTAATTTTTTTCTAATTTGTATTTCATATTAAAGTCTAAAACTGTTTTCAACTATGAACAATTTTCAATATACATAAAGGTAAAAAAATATCACATGATAATTATACTCATGGTATGAGTATAATACCATGAGTGCTTTTATACTCACCATTAAGATTAATAGAGGTCAACTTTGTTACATTTGCCTTAGAGCTTTTTTCAGTCAAAAAACTGAAGGTCATCCTCTTCTCCCTATCTTTTCCTCACTAAGAATTACCATTATCCTGAAATTCCTGTGTCATATGCATGCATATTTTACTTTTATATTTATTTAATATGTTTTATATTTGCTTAAATGTACTACATTTAAACTATATATATGTGTATAATTCTTTTAGTATGGAAAATTTACATAAATTTATTTTATATTAATCCTTCAACTTGCCTTTTTCATTTACCATGTTGCTAAAATAGACTATTAATTTCTAATTGTTATTAAACATTCTATAGTCTGATTAAACCACAGTTTGCTTATCTGTTTCTTTGCTGAGGGGACAGTTAGATGCTTTACATTTTCATTGTTTCCAGAAGGGCTTCAGTGACCATCTTTGTATGTGTTTCCTTGTATAGATATGCCAGAGTTTTTTTTTAGGCTAGAGTCTGAGGAGAGGGATTGCTGGATCACAGGCTGTGCATTCTTCAGCACACCTTTCTAGATAGCTGAGAACTGATTTCCATTGTTTTATCCAATTTACTCCCAATTACTCTTCCACCAGGAATTTGAGTTCCCGTTTTTCTGTTTATCAAGAGTTGCTGATACATTAAAAAAGAATATATTTAAAAATTTTGCCAATCTGTTGGATATAAACAAGCATGTTTTCACATGTTTTTAGGCCATTTAATGTCTTTTGTGAACTGCAGGCTTTTCTCTAGCTGTGGACAGCAGGGCCACTCTCCAGTTATGGTGTGTGAACTTCTCATTGTGGTGGCTTCTCTTGTTGCTGAGCATGGATGGGTCCGCACAGCAGCAAGGACCCAGCACAGCCAAAAATAAATAAGTAAATAAGATAAAATAAAATACAGTTACCCTTAGTTAGATTAAAAAAAAAAAAGCTATAAGCATTTTTTAAAACAAAGGTAAAGAGGATTGCTTTAAAAAGACACAAATAATACAGATTAGAGTGGACATTTGTGTGGTTTTCTATTTTAAATATAACAGTGTGTTCCTGTCAGTCCCAAACTCCCCAAATGCCCCCCCTCCACCCCGCCCCCAACTCTGGTAACCACAGGTTCATTCTCTAAGTCTGTGAATTTATTTTTCTTTTGTTAATAAGTTCATCTGTGTTATTTTTTGTTTTTAGTTTCTACGAATAAATGATATCATGTGATACGTGTCTTTCTTCACTTGGTATGATAATGTCCAGGTCCATCTGTGTTGCTGCTAGTGGCATTATTTCACTGTTTTTAGTGGCTGAGTAATACTGCATTGTGTGTACCACATCTTTATCTATTCATTTGTCAGTGGACATTTAGGTTACTTTCATGTCTTGACCACTGTAAATATCTGGCACCATTTATTAAATAATCATTCTTTTCTGCATTGATCTCACTGCCACTATATGACAGATCTTGTATCAGTTTCCTGTATATGTCTTAAACTCTTGTATTGATATGTCTCTTGTAACAATATCATACTGTTTTAATTATTACAACATTAGAATAAATCTCAATATGCCAAGATTTCCCTTATTGTTCTTCAAAAGAATTTTGGCTATACTTGGTCCCAACTTTTTTGTTTCAATTTCAGGGTCATCTCGTCAAGTTCTGTGGAAAATTCTGTTAGTTATTTATTGGAATCACGTTACATTTTAGGGCACTGCAGAAGGAGGCTCTACAATGTAATAGGAAAAAAATAGAAGCAATGAGATTAGTAAACTGTGGAAAACACTTTGTTAAGAGTAGTATTAAATCTGCCTAACCATGAGAGTAATCCAAATTATTTTTTCTGTAAGTAAAGTAATTTCCTCTATAAATTATGTAGCTTTTGTTAGATTTATTCCTGGATAATTTATTTTTGTTTTTACAAAATTTAAAAATTGCTTTTTCTAATTTCTTTTTTATTGTTTTTCCTAATATTTTGTATTATAAAAGTATTCAGATGCTATTAATTTTTTAATATTGATCAAGCAATCTTTGAAGTCTCTTCTAATAGCTAATCTGTGTATTACAGTAATCTGTGTATGTGTATATAACTGTATTTAAGATGTATGTATTTTTTGGGTGTGGTGGGTCTTCATTGCTGCACAGAGGCTTTCTCGAGTTGTGGTGAGTGAGGGCTGCTCTTCCTTGCAGTGCGTGGGTTTCTTGCTGCAGTGACTTCTCTCGTGGAGCACAGGCTCTGGGTGCACGCGGCTTCAGTAGTTGCAGCTCCTGGACTCTAGAGTGTGGGATCAGTTGTGGCACACAGGCTTAGTTGCTCCGTGCACATGGGATCTTCCCAGACCAGGGATTGAACAGGTGTCCTTTGCATTGTAAAACGAATTCTTAACCACTAGGGAAGCCCCTCGAATAATATTTTAACTGAATTGAGAGTTTTAGTTGACATTTGTTTTCCCTTACACTTTGAGTATACTTTTCTGTTGTCTTCTGGTCTCTGTTGCTGAGAGCTTATATTCTGTCTAGTTGTTCTTTTGTAATTAATCTGCCTATTTAATTGGTTTCTTTTAAGGTTTATTTTTTGGTGATCTGTAGTTTCACTGTGATGTGTCTATTTGTTGGTCTGGTTCTCGGTGAGGATTTGTGCTCCTCATCAGTTCTGAAAATTCTCAACCATCATCTCCTTGAATTTTGAGTCTTTACTATCTTTATTTTCTGTTTTGGATACCATGTTATTGTATTTGTTGGATCTTCTCATTCTGTCTCCTAAAGAGAGCTCACTTACTTTCTATCCATTTATCTTTTTTCCCCCCTGAATTGAGGGTAATTTTCTCAGATCTATCTTCTTGGTAATTCCTTCTTCAGTTCTGTCTGATCTGCTGTCCAGTGTATCTATTAAGTTTTTAATTTGAATGAATGTAAATTTCATTTCTAGAAAAATCTTTAAGGAAAATTTTACAGAGAATTTGAGTTTTATCATTGGTCCAGTGTCGATTTTAAAAATTAATTTTTAGTTTGGGGGTTCCAAAGCCACAAGAATAATATAAATCCCAGACTTGCATGAAGCCTAGATTTGTGGTTTTGACTTCTTAAGGGAATTTTAAATCTTACCATTGCTCAGGCAGAGATAATTCTGCTTGTAGGTGATTTTATTGGGAGAGTGGGGACAATTTAATGGAATATATTCTTTAAAGAATCTCGGGAAATTAACCTGTAATAATGGAAAGAATTCCTGGAATGCTAGTTGGCATGAATATATTATTATAATTCGGATTTATTCACTATGATATTTTCACTATCACAAAACTCCAGTTAGCTTATCAGTCATCTCTGAAGAACCCTTATATTTTGACAGGGGACCTTTGATGTCGGTCTTGCTAATTTTCACTTTAGAATTTGTGAGAACATCTCTGTCTCTAAGGACATGTTTTGGTTGCTCTTCCCAACGTTTTTTGTCTTTTTGTCCTTTGGTAAATCACTTAATTTTCCTAGGCTGTAGTTTTTCTCACATGTAAAATAGGAATGGTAGGCAGATCAAAACCTGCCTACTTCAGTTTTTTTCTTTTAAACTAAATGTGACACTAAAACACATAAAATAGAATGGTATTATTCCAATTGATTGCCTAGGACTATGAAACATTGGCATACTGTAATAATATTCTATTATGCTAGTGCTCTTATAGATAGAACTGTTAGGAATACCCTTTTATCAAAGTTTTGGACTAGAATGCTTGACTAAGGCAGTTGCATATGATTTTGAGGGCATGTTTTTGGAATAGCTTGAATAAGGAATAATGGGCGCAGTGGTAAAGAATCTGCCTATCAATGCAGGAGACTCAAGAGTCATGCTGCTGCTGCTGGGCTCTAACCCTGCGTTGGTAAGATGCCCTGGAAAAGGAAATGGCAACCCACTCAAGTATTCTTGGCTGGGGAATCCCAGGGATAGACAGGAGCCTGGTAGGCTACAGTCCATGGGGGTCCCCAAAAGTCAGATCCAACTTAGTGACTAAACAACAATGATAGTAATAAGTTGCACAGTTTAAAGTACAATAAGTTTTCGTGTGTGTGTGTGTGTATCAGTTCAGTTCAGTCGCTCAGTCGTGTCTGACTCTGCGACCCCATAAATTGCAGCACTCCAGGCCTCCCTGTCCATCACCAACTCCCAGAGTTCACTCAGACTCACGTCCATTGAGTTGGTGATGCCATCCAGCCATCTCATCCTCTGTCATCCCCTTCTCCTCCTGTCACGAATCCCTCCCAGAATCAGAGTCTTTTTCCAGTGAATCAGCTCTTCACATGAGGTGGCCAAAGTACTGGAGTTTCAGCTTTAGCGTCATTCCTTCCAAAGAACACCCAGGATCGATCTCCTTTAGAATGGACTGGTTGGATCTCCTTGCAGTCAAAGGGACTCTCAGGAGTCTTCTCCAACACCACAGTTCAAAAGCATCAATTCTTTGGTGCTCAGCTTTCTTCACAGTCCATCTCTCACATCCATACACGACCACAGGAAAAACCATAGCCTTGACTAGACGGACCTTAGTCGGCAAAGTAATGTCTCTGCTTTTGAATATGCTATCTAGGTTGGTCATAACTTTTCTTTCAAGGACTAAATGTCTTTTAATTTCATGGCTGCAGTCACCATCTGCAGTGATTTTGGAGCCCCCCAAAATAAAGTCTGACACTGTTTCCACTGTTTCCCCATCTATTTCCCATGAAGTGATGGGACCAGATGCCATGATCTT
>SJYW01005949.1:2408056-2422949 GCA_006410735.1 Raphicerus campestris
AACTGGAATTCCATCACCTCCACTAGCTTTGTTTGTAGTGATGCTTTCTAAGGCCCACTTGACTTCACATTCCAGGATGTCTGGCTCTAGGTGAGTGATCATACCATCGTGATTATCTTGGTCATGAAGATCTTTTTTGTACAGTTCTTCTGTGTATTCTTGCCACTTCTTAATATCTTCTTCTTCTGTTAGGTCCATACCATTTCTGTCCTTTATCGAGCCCATCTTTGCAGGAAATGTTCCCTTGGTATCTCTAATTTTCTTGAAGAGATCTCTAGTTTTTCCCATTCTGTTCTTTTCCTCTATTTCTTTGCAGTAATCGCTGAGGAAGGCTTTCTTCTCTCTTCTTGCTATTCTTTGGAACTCTGCATAAAGATGCTTCTATCTTTCCTTTTCCCCTTTGCTTTTCACCTCTCTTCTTTTCACAGCTATTTGTAAGGCCTCCCCAGAGAGCCATTTTGCTTTTTTTGCATTTCTTTTCCATGGGGATGGTCTTGATCTCTGTCTCCTGTGCAATGTCAAGAACCTCTGTCCGTGGTTCATCAGGCACTCTATTAGAACTGGCCCCTTAAATCTATTTCTTACTTCCACTGTATAATCATAAGGGATTTGATTTAGGCCATGCCTGAATGGTCTAGCTGTTTTCCCTACTTTCTTTGATTTAAGTTTGAAATTTGGCAATAAGGAGCTCATGATCTGAGCCACAGTCAGCTCCCAGTCTTGTTTTTGCTGACTGTATAGAGCGTCTCCCTCTTTGGCTGCAAAGAATATAATCATCTGATTTCAGTGTTGACCATCTGGTGATGTCCATGTGTATAGTCTTCTCTTGTGTTGTTGGAAGAGGGTGTTTGCAGTGACCAGTGCGTTCTCTTGGCAGAACTCTATTAGTCTTTGCCCTGCTTCATTCCGTATTCCAAGGCCAAATTTGCCTGGTACTCCAGGTGTTTCTTGACTTCCTACTTTTGCATTCCAGTCCCCTATAATGAAAAGGACATCTTTTTTGGGTGTTAGTTCTAAAAGATCTTGCAGGTCTTCATAAAACCATTCACCTTCAGCTTTAGTGTTGCTAATTGGGGCATAGACTTGGATTACTGTGATATTGAGTGGTTTGCCTTGGAAATGAACACAGATCATGTCGTTTTTGAGATGGCATCCAGGTACTGCATTTTGGGCTATTTTGTTGACCATGATGGCTACTCCATTTCTTCTAAGGGATTCCTGCCCACAGTAGTAGATATAATGGTCATGTGAGTTAAATTCACTCATTTCAGCCCATTTTATTTTGCTGATTCCTAGAATGTCGATGTTCACTCTTGCCATCTTCTGTTTGACTACTTCCAATTTGCCTTGCTTCATGGACCTGACATTCCAGGTTTCTATGCAATATTGCTCTTTACAGCATCAGACCTTGCTTCTATCACCAGTCACATCCACAGCTGGGTATTGTTTTTGCTTTGGCTCCATCCCTTCATTCTTTCTGGAGTTATTTCTCCAGTGATCTCCAGTAGCATATTGGGCATCTACTGACCTGGGGAGTTCCTCTTTCACTATCCTATCTTTTTGCCTTTTCCTACTGTTCATGGGGTTCTCAAGGCAAGAATACTGAAGTGGCTTGCCATTCCCTTCTCCAGTGGACCACATTCTGTCAGCCCTCTCCACCATGCCCGCCCATATTGGGTTGCTCCACGGGCATGGCTTGGTTTCATTGAGTTAGACAAGGCTGTGGTCCTAGTGTGATTAGATTGACTAGTTTTCTGTGAGTATGGTTTCAGCGTGTCTGCCCTCTGATGCCCTCTTGCAACACCTACCGTCTTACTTGGATTTCTCTTACCTTGGACTTGGGTATCTTTTCACGGCTGCTCCAGCAAAGTGCAGCTGCTGCTCCTTACCTTGGATGAGGGGTATTTCCTCACCGCTGCCCCTCCTGATCTTGGACATGGGGTTGCTCCTCCCGGCCGCTGCCCCTGGCCTCGAGTGTGGGGTAGCTCCTCTCGGCTGCTCCTGAGCTGTTGCAGCCTGGCACTCTTGGCCGCTGCCCCTGACCTCGGACGCGGGGTAGCTCCTCTCGGCTGTGCTTGTGCTTCTCATAAGGCATCCTCAAAGACAGAGCAGATTAAGTCATCCTGTCGTGGAAATATGTATATATATATTTGATCTGGTGTTCTTCACTTAGCACAACCATTTTTGGTTCATTCATTTTGTTGTATGTCACTAGTTCATTCCTTTATTGCTCAGTAGTATTTGACCATCAGGGTATAACACAATTTGTCTATCTGTTAATCTGTCAATGAACATTTGAGTAGTTTCCAGTTTTTGACTGTTACAAATATAGCTGTTATGAAATATTCGTATTCAAGTCTTTATGTGGATATTAACTAGTTTTTATATGGATACTTTCCTTTGGTAAATACCTAGGTGTGTAATGAGTGGATCATATGATAGATGTGTGTTTAACTTAAAAATTTTTAAAAACATTTTTATTGTGGTTATATATATATATATATATATAAAATAAACTTTGACATTTCACTTATTTGAAGTGTGTAATTCAGTGGCATTAATTACATGATGTGTAGCTTTTAAAGAAACTTTCAAAATGTTTTCCTATGTGAGCATTCCATTCTGCATTCCTACCAGCAGTGTGTAAGTTCCAAATCTTTTGCATCCTTGCAAATGATTGCTGTGGTCAGTCTTTTTAATTCTAGCTGTTCTAATAGGTGTGCATCACTATGAACAAAGCTAGTGGAGGTGATGGAATTCCAGTTGAGTTATTTCAAATCCTAAAAGATGATGCTGTGAAAGTGCTGTACTTAATATGTCAGCAAATTTGGAAAACTCAGCAGTGGCCACAGGACTGGAAAAGGTCAGTTTTCATTCCAGTCCCAAAGAAAGGCAATGCCAAAGAATACTCAGACTACTGCACAATTGCACTCATCTCACATGCTAGTAAAGTAATGGTCTTCTTCAAGCCAGGCATCAGGAATATGTGAACCGTGAAATTCCAGATGTTCAAGCTGGGTTTTGAAAAGGCAGAGGAACCAGAGATCAAATTGCCAACATGCGCTGGATCAGCAGGAGAAGGCAGTGGCACTCCACTCCAGTACTCTTGCCTGGAAAATCCCATGGATGGAGGAGACTGGTAGGCTGCAGTCCATGGGGTCGCTAAGAGTCGGATACAACTGAACGACTTCACTTTCACTTCTCACTTTCATGCATTGGAGATGGAAATGGCAACCCACTCCAGTGTTGTTGCCTGAAGAATCCCAGGGACGGGGAGCTTGGTGTGGTGCCGTCTATTGGGTTGCACAGAGTCAGACACCACTGAAGTGACTTAGCAGCAGCAGTAGCTGGATCAGCGAAAAAGCAAGAGAATTTCAGAAAAAAACATCTATTTCTGCTTTATTGACTATGCCAAAGCCTTTGACTGTGTGGATCAGAATAAACTGTGGAAAATTCTGAAGGTGATGGGAATGCCAGACTACCTGACCTGCCACTTGAGAAACCTGTATGCAGGTTAGGAAGTGACAGTTAGAACTGGACACGGAACAACAGACTGGTTTCAAATAGGAAAAGGAGTACCTCAAGGCTGTATATTGTCACTCTGTTATTTAACTTATATGCAGAGTACATCATGAGAAACACTGGGCTGGAGGAACCACAAGCTGGAATCAAGATAGCCAGGACAAATCTCAATAACCTCAGATATGCAGATAACACCACCCTTATGGCAAAAAGTGAAGAGGAACTCAAAAGCCTCTTGATAAAAGTGAAAGAGGAGAGTGAAAAGTTGGCTTAAAGCTCAACGTTCAGAAAACAAAGATCATGGCATCTGGTCTCATCACTTCATGGCACATAGATGGGGAAAGAGTGGAAACTGTCAGACTTTATTTTAGGGAGCTCCAAAATCACTGCGGATGGTGATTGCAGCCATGAAATTAAAAGAAAAGGAAAAGAAGGAAAGTTATGACCAACCCAGACAGCATATTGAAAAACAGAGACATTACTTTGCCAAAAAAGGTCCGTCTAGTCAAGGCTGTGGCCTTGCCAGTAGTCATGTATGGATGTGAGAGTTGGACTATAAAGAAAGATGAGCGCTGAAAGATTGATGCTTTTGAACTGTGGTGTTGGAGAAGACTCTTGAGAGTCCCTTGGACTGCAAGGAGATCCAACCTGTCCATCCTAAAGGAAATCAGTCCTGGGTGTTCATTGGAAGGACTGATGTTGAAGCTGAAACTGCAATCCTTTGGCCACCTGATGTGAAGAGTTGACTCATTGAAAAAGACCCTGATGCTGGGAAAGATCGAGGGCGGGAAGAGATGGGGACAACAGAGGATGAGATGATTGGATGACATCATCAACTCAATGGACATGGGTTTAGGTAGGCTCTGGCAGTTTGTGATGGACAGGGAGGCCTGGTGTGCTGCAGTTCATGGGGTCACAAAGAGTCAGACACGACTGAGCAACTGAACTGAATAGGTGTGTAGTGGGATATCTTTATAGCGTTAATTTGCATTTCCCTCATGACTGATGATATTGAACATATTTTCTTTTGCTTATTTACCATTCATTTCTTTTCTTTAGTAAAGTATTGATTCAAATATGCTGGCTATTTTTCCCTTGTTAGTTTCCTTTGTTTCTAATTACTAAGTTTTGGTAGTTCCTTATCTATTGACAGAACGTGGTCCACTGGAGAAGGGAATGGCAAGCCACTTCAGTATTCTTGCCTTGAGAACCCCATGAACAATACGAAAAGGCAAAACGATAGGGTACTGAAAGAGGAACTCCCTAGGTCAGTAGGTGCCCAATATGCTACTGGACATCAAAGGAGAAATAACTCCAGAAAGAATGAAGGGATGGAGCCAAAGCAAAAAAAAATACCCAGCTGTGGATATGACTGGTGATAGAAGCAAGGTCCAATGCTGTAAAGAGCAATATTGAATAGGAACTGGAATGTCGGGTCCATGAATCAAGGCAAATTGGAAGTGGTCAAACAAGAGATGGCAAGAGTGAACGTTGACATTCTAGGAATCAGCGAAATAAAATGCACTGGAATGGGTGAGTTTAATTCAGATGACCATTAAATTTACTACTGTGGGCAGGAATCACTTAGAAAAAGGGAGTAGCCATTGTGGTCAACAAGAGAGTCCGAAATGCAGTACCTGGATGCCATTTCAAAAATGACAGAATGATCTCTGTTCTTCTCCAAGGCAAACCATTCAATATCACAGTAATCCAAGTCTATGCCCCAACCAATAATGCTGAAGAAGCTGAAGGTGAACGGTTTTATGAAGACCTACAAGACCTTTAGAACTAAAACCCAAGAAAGATGTCCTTTTCATTATAGGGGACTGGAATACAACAGTAGAAAGTCAAGAAACACCTGGAATAACAGGCAAATTTGGCCTTGGAATGCAGAATGAAGCAGGGCAAAGACTAATAGAGTTTTGCCAAGAAAACGCACTGGTCATAGCAAACAGCCTCTTCCAACAACACAAGAGAAGACTATACACATGGACATCACCAGATGGTCAACACTGAAATCAGATGATTATATTCTTTGCAGCCAAAGATGGAGAAGCTCTATACAGTCAACAAAAACAAGACCAGGAGCTGACTGTGGCTCAGATCATGAACTCCTTATTACCAAATTCAGACTTAAATTGAAGAAAGTAGGGAAAACAGCTAGACCATTCAGGTATGACCTAAATCAAATCCCTTATGATTATACAGTGGAAGTGAGAAATAGATTTAAGGGACTAGATGTGATAGATAGAGTGCCTGATGAACTATGGAATGAGGTTCTTGACATTGTACAGGAGACAAGGATCAAGACCATCCCCATGGAAAAGAAATGCAAAAAAAGCAAAATGGCTCTCTGGGGAGGGCTTACAAATAGCTGTAAAAAGAAGAGAGGTGAAAAGCAAAGGGGAAAAGGAAAGACAGAAGCTGCTTTATGCAGAGTTCCAAAGAATAGCAAGAAGAGAGAAGAAAGCCTTCCTCAGCGATCACTGCAAAGAAATAGAGGAAAAGAACAGAATGGGAAAAACTAGAGATCTCTTCAAGAAAATTAGAGATACCAAGGGAACATTTNTGACAATACAAAGGTAAATGAAAAATGACAGTGTTTATTTTGGGCCTGATTGATAGAAACAGAACATGTAGAAAATTTAGGAAAATAACTCCCTTCCTTTCTTGTATGGTAATGTTTTAAAAGTCCTCTTTTTAAAGCATCTGAGTTTTATTTGTCTCTTTTCATGTCTCCTTAAATATCTGTTCCTGCTCCCTGAAGAACCCTGGTGATAACCTTCCTTCCTTCTGCTAGAGTGAGGTATTTGCCATGTGAGTGGTTGTGCCAGGAACCCCTATCTTAAGCGGCAGGCGCTACAGGATTCTACCAGGGCCCTGGCAGAGTGGATCCTGGCTTTTACGGAGTGGTGGCGTCACTTGATGTCCATGCAGTGCTGGTCTGTTCTACCATGACTGCCGTCAGCCACGTATATCTCACGTCGGTCGGATCACAGCAGATGTCACTTCTGTTTTGAAGTAACTTAACACGGCCAGTGAAAATCTTGCCATGTGTGTGTACACACAGTCATACACAGTCTGCTGTGAGAGGAAGACAGCCCTGGGAGGGAAGCCTCCTCCCCACTCTTGGTGTAGGGAGAAGTAGGTATATACCGACCGCTTCTCTCTACCCCCATCCTTATGGGATTCAGTGGTACTATTCTTTATCTCTTATGCCTACTGCTTTTGTGCACTTTTCCTGAGATAATTGTAAGAAAGTTTATAATTTATCTTCAAATACAGTATCTAGGAACTTTTACCATTCTTTGTGTCTATTTGCACATTAGAAAATAAAACCAAAATACTTAAAATATGATTTCTTTCCTCTTTCACTGGTGTATTTTCCTTAAAGTCTGCATCAGAGATAGGTCTCTATGTGGTTGGGGATAAATTCTGAGCTCTTTGGTGGTAGGGATTTTTGTTTAGCTCTCTCTAACATAATTTTGCTGGTTATAATGTCATTCACTTCCATTAATATACTAATATGGAAACAAAGACATGGTTTCAGATTTTATTTATATCTTTGTGCTTTGGAAAAACAATCTCATGAGAACTCACTCAGCCCATTAAATACCATCTTTGACGTTGCTTTTTTGGGTTTGCTTGTTTTTAGAAAAGTTTTTCTGGCTTTTGCTCTTTGTATTTGGAACAGTAGCATAGCAAGTATTTTTAGACATGTGTTGTTAAAAGCATGTAAAAAATCCTTTTCATGTCAACATATGGAATTTTATTAGTAATCTTTAATGTGATCAAGAGCTAAGGTAGAATTTCCTAGCTAGAAAAGAATGAGTTAAAAAAAAATTCCCATATTTGATGGTTGGAGAAGCTACATTCTATATTTTCAGTTTGATGAAAATATTCAAGAGAGTGAATTAGATTGGCAGCATCTTGAGGACAGAGATTACATCTTTTTCACTTCTGCTTTCTTCTTGGGTGTAGCACTGTTCTAGTCAAAAGGGTTGGCTTAGATGGTGGAGAGCCTTGTAAACTAAACTGCATAAGATTAGACTGCAACCTTCTTTTTTTTTTTTGCATGGGAAATCTTGAAGGATTTTGAAGCTAGAGAGCTGCAAGTAATTTACAAAGGTCACCCTGGAGATTCTGAGAGGGTGATTGGAGTGAAGAGAGCCTGGAGGCACAGTTAACACTGGAGGTGAAAGTGGATGTGGTGTGAAGGTGGGTGGGCGACACAAGAAGCCACAGATTTCATTGGTAGAGGTCCACACTCTCTCATTTGCAGTTACAATAGCTAAAAAGAACTCTGAAAACAGAAAGGTTTTTGTAATTCATTTGATAGTAAAACCTGAGCTTGACCTGAGCTCATTTTTTGGGCAAAATTTGACCAGAAGTGTTGGGATGCTTTTGAAATCTTTCCTTATCCCACTTACCTCCTAAAACACACATATTTACTGCAGAAGTACTAGCGTATTCGATTGGGGGAAATTATCCTACGTCTTGCTCTTTTTGTCTTGTGTGCTATGCTAAGTCACTTCAGTCGTGTCTGACTCTATGTGATACTATGGACTGTAGCCTTCCAGGTTCCCCTGTCCATGGGATTCTCCAGGTACGGTTACTGAAGTGGGTTGCCATTTCCTTATCCAGGGGATATTCCTGACCCAGGGAAGGAACCCCTGTCTCTTATGTCTCCTGCATTGGCAGGTTCTTTACCACTAGCTCCTCCAGGGGAATGCATAGCCTATGTAACGTTTCTCAAGTGGGAAAAGCTCTGATTTGGTAGCTCCTCTATGTTCTAATTGTGAAACTCAGTTTGACCTGTGTTTACAAGATGAGGCTGATAAGGCCCTCAGATTAGCTGTGGAGAGAATTGTGGAGGAAATAAGCATTTCTAGACTGGAACACTCAATAGTTAATAATGAAACTACCTCATCAACATGAAAGAAAATAGGACTTCTGGTGGGGGGACCAGAAACATTCATTAGAGAGTGAATGAAAGGATGTGTTTTTGAAGTGTTGCTTGTGTTCAAGTCCTGGCATTCAATCATGAAACAGCAAAAGGGAACAACTGGAGACATTTAAATAAGATCTGTGGAGTAGTTCAGTGTATTGCATCAGTGGTAATTTTCTGGTTTTGACAGAAGTACTCTGGTTCTGTAAGATGGTAACATTTGGGGAAGCTGGATGAAGGGACTATGAAAACCCTGAGCAATTTTTTATACAACTTTTTGGGTAAAAGTCTAAAATTATTTCAGGTTTTTAAAAATGAGGAAATAGTTGCTTTAGCCAAGCTTAGATAGCAAGAAGTGGTGTCATCCATGCTGCCTTTAAGCAGAGAATATCTGTTAGCAGGAGTATGGTTTTCCTAGAGATTTTGAACTCTAAAAATGCAGGTTGAATAGCCTTCCAGGTTTCTATCCCTCCTCATTTTTTTTAAAAAGCTGACCTTGTTTAAGCAGAAGATTAATTGAAAAATTTTTGATCCAAGAAAAAGCCTTAATCCTAGTTACAACATGAAACTGACTGTGTCTGGACAGTTCATGCGAAGTGTTGTCACTTGTGATCCCTCACTTTTCAGCTCCCTCGTGTTGGAGGGTGTGGTTTATTTCTAGCTTTTGTCTGCTGCTCTGCAGGCATAGGGGTAGGGTCATGGGTTAGAACGGAAAGTTGTAATAAGATGTTCAAAACCCAGAGCTTTGCAGATAACAGAGGGAATGAAGAAAATGGTCAAGGTTGGCTGACTCGGGCTTGGCTGTGCTGATATGCCCAGCATGTGTCTCCCCAGTGGGAGGAGGGTTTGTCTTGAAGGCCACTGCTTCACCGTCTCACTTCCACACTACCTTCTGTAGTTTCAGCTGATGCGGTCTGTAATTCTCTCTGCAGGCTACTCTTTTCCTTCCTTTTGGCTGAGAGTAGACCTAGGCTGGCAGCCAGTAGCCATTGAGCTATAATAGAGCTAGTGGTATGTACAAAATTTGATTACTGCTGTCAACACCAGATTGAATAAGAAAGTGCATACCCTAGACAGATACTTGGGACATAAATGGTCTATTGATTTCACGAGAACTAGAAATGAGGCCACCCTGTAATCTAGCAGAAGGGGTCAGTGGGTAGACATTACAGAACAGTTTGTAAAAGTGCCCTTCTTTTAGACTTTTTTTGGAAGAACTTTCAGATAACCTTGATAAACCGATTGTTGCTTTTGATTTTCTTCACCGTCAAGTATTTACAGAAATTCCAATGTGGCCTTTGTACTTGTTGTTTTCGTTCAATGGTTTGCCTTTCCTGTGTAAAATCTGGTTTAGAAATTGTACTGGGTGATACAAGCCGTATTTGCTCCTGAACTCTGATGACATTTCCACTTAGCTTAATATGAATGTTTTAGAAATTTCCCACAATGGAAAGTTCTATTTGACATAGGAAAGTTCAGCGGTCAGTTTCATAGTCAGCTGTATGCCAAGAAATAATGAAAACAGTGGATTACATAGTGCAGCCTTGGGACATGGAAAATTTCTTAGAAGATGAATGAATCATATTATTAATACATCTTGTGGGACCTGAGGCCTTATATTGAAAAACAGGGGAGAAGGTATTTTTTTTAAAGCTTGTAGCCTTTTCATATTTTCCTTCTTGTGTTTTATGTAGACTTTATTCTTTTTAATTTTTAAGGCATTAAAAATAATTTAAAATAGAATGTTTTAGGAATAAAATAATTCATTTCATTGTACATGAATTTTTTCAAACATCAGAAATCGGAAAAAAATGAATATCTCTTTGAATGAGATTGAGTTAGGTTAGATAAAGACTTCAAATTAGAAAATATGATAATCTCTCAAGTTAGATTGGATTATATATTTTGAATTTTGGATCAGATAATCTCTTTGAATTTTATTGGATAATCCCTTTGAATTAGAATAATTACTATCCTCTCAATATCACATTTTTTAGAGAAAAGGGGAAAACATCAGTAGTGTCTAGAATCCTAACTTGTTCCTCTTGGCTTCCTTAAAATTTTGTAATAACCTTAATCTTAAATCAAATCTTGTCTAAAATTTCTTCCTATGAATAATTATGGTTATTCACTTATAAAGGGCTGCTTTAATTGAGACTGTTTCTATTTAGGAAGAAGACAAATACAGAAAGACATGTGGAAACAACTGATTTAGAATTTAATAAGTTTTCATAAGCAGCCCTTGCTTTGCTTAGGGGAAGATAAACCAACTGCTTTAGCAGCCTCTTACTTAGAGATGTAATCTGAACACCAGCATTATTTAGCTGGTATGTTATACCAGGTTAAAATGTTGAAATACATTTTTGTATTTGTGCTTTGACAACCATCAGGGAAATGTATATCAAACCATGATGATGTCACTTCACACCCACTAGGGTGGCTATTAAAAAAAAAAAGCAACTAGATAAAAATAGGTGTTGGTAAGGATGGAGAGAATTTTATCCTTCATGTACTGCTAGTGAAGGAATGGAAGATGGTGCAGCCACTTTGGAAAGCTGTCTAGCAGTTCTTGCAAAGGTTAACTGTAGAATCCTATTATATGATCCAGTAATGCTACTCCTGGGTATTTATACTCAAGAGAAATAAAAACATACATTGATATAAAAATTTATACATGAATGCTCATAGCAGCATTATTCATGTTAGCTGAAAGGTAAAGACAACCCAAATGTCTGCCAATTGATAAGTGAATCAATAAAATGTAGGATATCCATACAAGGAAGATTATTCAGCTGTAAAACAAAAAGATATGCTGACATACTACAGCATGAAAGAAACTTTGAAGACATTATGCTAAGTAAAACAGGTCAGTCATACAGGACTACATAGTCTATGATTTCATTTATGGGAAATGCTCAGGAGAGGCAAATCTAAAGTGATTGAAATTAGATTCTCATGGTTGGCTAGAATTGGGGGGGGATGCAGAGAGAAGATGGAGATTGAGTGCTTTTCGAGGTGATGAAAATGTTCTAAAATTGATTGTGTGATGGATATATAACTCTGTGAATATACTAATAACCACTGAATTATATACTTTAAATGTGTTAATTGCATGCTATGTGAATTATATCTAAATAAAGCTGTTACTAAAAAAAAAAAAAAAAGAGGCTTTGACCATGTGACCTAATCTGTAGCACTGTGTTTTTCACTCTTTCTCTCCTCACCACAATCCCACAAGACAGGTGAGGTCTCTACTCTCATTTTACAGGTTTGGATATTGAGGGTTAGAGAGGGTGTTTTGCCAGGCATATGGTTTCTAGTCTAGAAAATACAGAGATAAGGAAGAGGAGAGTGGGGCAAGGACTGACTGTCTCAGCCAGTAGCAGGAAGAGAGACGTCTTCTGATTTAAATCTGTGTGTATCCTGACAAGGGAACCTAAGTTATGAAAATCTTTGCTTATAAGTTGAAAGTTTTTGTTTCAAAGCAGGAGAGAAAAAGAAGAGTTAAACAGGAATAAAAAGCCCACGAGGCAATATGGGTCATGATTTTCCTTGCTGTTGAATGTGTGTGGATGACATCTGTATGTCGTTGTTGTTGCGTTGCTAAGTTGTGTCCAGCTCTTTTGCAACCCCGTGGACGGTAGCCCATCAGGCTCCTCTGTCCATGGATTTTCTGGGCCAGAATACTGGAGTGGGCTGCCATTGTCTGCTCCCTGGGATCTTCCCGACCCAGGGATTGAACTCGTGACTCCAGCATTGATTCTTTACCACTGAGGCACCTGACATCTATCTGTGTTCCGTGATAATAAAAGAGTGAGGCAAATCCACAAGATCGAACAGGCTGGAAAATATGAGTCAAAGCTGTTACCTCTGATCTTATGATGCTGTGCGGTTGAATGTAATTTTTTTCCATAATAGCAGTCTCTAAGGAATTAAGAAATTCTTTTGAGTTCCATTTTCCCCAAGGTGTATATACATATTGAAGTGAAATAACAAGTTCAATTTATGTTTTGAAGTAGAGTTAATATAGAACCAAACTCTTCAGCCCAGTTGTATACCCAGGGCAAACGCCTCTATTTATATACATGTGGGTAAGGAGGTGGGTGGAGGTGTCCTTATCAGCCGGCGCTGTCAAAAACAGGAAGCGAAGTTATAATCTCTTTGTAGTGGATCAGAAACATTCAAAGGCCCTCCATTACGACAATTAAAAGAACAGTGACAGAAAAGGACCTAAGGAATTTTCACTGACTGCGAAGTGCAACATCCTGTCTGGTGTTTAGAGGAGATTCAGTTAGGTTTTAGGCAGATCCTCTCATGGGAAAAATAAAAGCCACGGCAAAACAGGACATCCCAGCGTGCAGTTCGTAGGCTGCTTCTGTTAAAATCCACTTCCTCTGCATCTTTTTCCTCGTCACTTAAGCAAATGTAGGTGATGAGCGGGCCGGCGGCCACTGCGTTTCGTTGGAAAAAGTACAGATTTGACGCGCCAGGACACGTAGCTCGCCAGTCTGGCAAGCATTTACCAGGTAAGTTTGTCAGCTTGCCTGACTCCCTGCCCTCCCTCCCGTGAGGTTTTGAAAAGAGGATGTCAGCAAAGACGAGGCTGTCTCAGTCACTTACTCACCCCAGTGTGTTAAGTAACAGAGCTGCTGGAGGCAGGACCAAGCTGGGGATGGAACACCCGGCATGTTCTTCCTGATGGCGCATCTGCTGTAGAGTCTGAGGAGTCGAGACCAGCATTGTGGGGTTTCATCTTTTCTTCAGAATGCGATGATTTTCCAGCTCTTGGCTTCTTGGAAAAAAAGTACACAAGGAACCATATATTTGTTGTGGCAACGTGCTTCATGTATTTTCAAACTAGCGTATTATGTGTTGACTATTTTCTGTCCTGTAGAGAAAGCTTCCTTTGTGCTGTTTTGTAGGGATAGTGTTTATTGTACTTGATTTACTGTGCTGACTAAAAAAATGTATTTTACTTTTAAAAGTGGTTCAGAGCTGATTAAGGGGAGAATCAGACATTGTACTTTTGGGCGGATTGTAAATGGAGGGGTTTTGTGTTCAGGTAGTCTTGTACAGAAGAACTCAGACGCGGAACTTCATGTTACACGTGATCATGCACCTTTTTGTCGCTGGAGTTTACTTCCAGAGGGCCCTAGATTTTTGGATTAGTTCTGATGTCCATATCTTGTTTAATCTATACATTCATGTTCTGGCCAAATAAGCTTTCTGAGAAAAAAAAACAACAACAAAACTCAAGCGATATGTAACATTTGACCTTACATATCATGCTTGAATGTTGTTCGTATGGAACAACTTTTAGACTGGTTAGAATTTTTTTTTTAATGGTTTTCTTTCTTTTCGAATTACTCTTTCCCTCTTAAGTTTTCCTTCCTAGCTCCATGTGAATGTGGTGGTAAATGCTGGTAGGCATCCTCTCCCTGGAGTGAATTCTCAACTAGAATGATTGGAGCAGCCCATGTTTTCTTAGCAAATTTGGCTTCTTGGCCAAGTGTAATAAGAGATCAGCATGTTATAATTCACTTTGTTGGCTGTTACTTTTCTCTCTTATTTAAAGAACCATGTGGTCTCAACAGAAAATTAAAATATCTGTCAGAAACCTGAATTAAAATCTTAGGTACAAGAGCAGCATTGCAGCNCTCAACTAGAATGATTGGAGCAGCCCATGTTTTCTTAGCAAATTTGGTTTCTTGGCCAAGTGTAATAAGAGATCAGCATGCTATAATTCACTTTGTTGGCTGTTACTTTTCTCTCTTATTTAAAGAACCATGTGGTCTCAACAGAAAAAATATCTGTCAGAAACCTGAATTAAAATCTCAGGTACAAGAGCAGCATTGCAACNGGCCAAGTGTAATAAGAGATCAGCATGTTATAATTCACTTTGTTGGCTGTTACTTTTCTCTCTTATTTAAAGAACCATGTGGTCTCAACAGAAAATTAAAATATCTGTCAGAAACCTGAATTAAAATCTTAGGTACAAGAGCAGCATTGCAGCTTGTAGCCTTTCAAATATATCTCTTGACTTTCACTTAATTCTCTTCCTTTTCCCAGCATGAATAATCTTCATCGTCTGCTGGTCTGTGCAGTAATGTCTTGATACCAAGGGTCTCAGAAATAGGAAGATAATTAGAAGTAAAAAATTCAAATAAACTTTTAAATAATAAGCAAACTTTTATACGGGTAGACTTCAGCTTTAAATATGAATTCTCATTCATTCAGATAGCATTATTTCCTATTCTGTGATCAGTCCAAAGGCTTTAGGAATGTAGAAAATGTTTTTTTTAAAAAATATATTTTAGGGCACATTATTTTAATAAAAGTAGAAGATTAGTGTGTATATGATTTGTAAGGGCCTAGGTTCTTTTCTTACTGCCTGTTATTAATTTACTATTTTCTTATATCTAC
>SJYW01005950.1:0-14146 GCA_006410735.1 Raphicerus campestris
GGGGACGACAGAGGATGAGATGGCTGGATGGCATCACTGACTCGATGGACGTGAGTCTGAGTGAATTCCGGGAGATGGTAATGAACAAGGAGGCCTGGCGTTCTGTGATTTATGGGGTCGCAAAGAGTTGGACACGACTGAGTGACTGAACTGAACTGAACTGAAGTATATTGCCTGCTGTGTTTACTTTTTGGCCAAGGAAAGAAGTTTACCTTCTACTCCTGAGCAAAAGAGACTACAAATTCAGGGATTTGTAAGCTCAAAAAAGCCTCTGAAAATAACGGAATGAATTTATTTTAGGACCTCTTCCCCTGAGCCCAAGATTTCTGAGGGGTGTGTAAAGGGAAGGATATTGAAGGTAAGAGAGTTTGGGCTTCCCTGGTGGCTCAGTGGTAAAGAACCCACCTGCCAGTGAAGGAGACACGGGTTCCATCCCTGAGTCAAGAAGATCCGCTGGAGGAGGAAATGGCAACCAGCTCCAGTATTCCTGCCTGGGAAATCCCTTGGACAGAGGCACAATCCCTGAGGTTACTAAAGGTCAGATAACGACTTCGTGGCTAAAAAACAACAAAATAGCTTTCCACTTGATTGATTAGGTGCTGAACATTTCTAAATTAATGCTTTTTTTTTTTTTTTTTTAAGAAAAAGAAATGGGGAATGGAATTGGAGGGAGGTCCACTGTGAAGTGATCTATTTTTTTTTTTTTTACATATCACCAAATGCAGAGAGCATCTCAATTCCCTGACCAGGGCTGGAACCCACGCTCCGCTGTAGTGGAAGCACAGAGTCTTAACTGCTGGACCACCAGGAATTTCCCTGAAACGGTCCTTATACCAGGATTTCCAAATGTTTCATGGTGAATAAATAGTGCATCCCCTAACCCACCATGAAGCTGAGCAACACTGAGGGACCCTGAAAGACAAAAATAAAATGTACAAATTCTGCTTTCATTTCCTGTTCTACTTTTTCCATTGATTTTCCTGGAAATGTTAACAGATCATGAAATTTGCCAACATCTCTTTACTACAGATTGCGTCTCATTCTTTTCAGTCTAATGAAATGGGGCCCATGGGGAGAGACAGGTAAGAAAGTAACCTGGGAGGCAGCGAAAGAAAAGAGTGATGTCCACAAACATGGCTCTAATCAGCTCAGGTTGTGGAAGCCAACGAAAACGTTGTGGGGCCCAGATATAAATATTTTGTACCTTTCTGCCAGGCACTATAGTTTATTACAGGAACCACGTTTTAGAAATTCACAGGCAAGTGTTACAAATTTGAGAACATAAGTTGGACCCCTTCCCATTCCAATAAGCAGTCGCAGGTGTGGTTTTCATGAAATTGTGTATTTAGGGAGGGAGGGGAGAGAATTACATGTTCTAAGCAAACTGTATTTGCATACACATTATGCATGTACCCAACACACACTTGTGCAAAGACGATTAAATATGTTCTGTGTTGGCAGCCTCTTACTGTGTTTCCTTAAAGCAGGAATAGCAAATGGGTTTGTCTCGCATGCCAAATCCAATCAAAATGCAGTGACTGCTTGAAGGGCAATGTTAAGAAGGAGTCAGAGGTTATTCCTATGTTGTTATACCTACGTTCAGTCAACAGTTTTTGCCTAATACATCCCATGCTCAAGGCTACGTTTTATTGTTTGGGTAGGGGAAGAAGAGAATGGGGAGACACTCCCACAGATTTCAATATACCTGGTACCTCCTGGAGTGGTACTACCCAGCTGCCCAGAGTGCAAGGCCAGGATCTGGGGTAGGTTTAGAAAGAGTGTGGTGACCAGTTGGCAATGTCTCCAAAGGGACTGCACCGGCATGGGAGGGCAGCAGTGGGGAGGGGGTGGGCTAGGGTATGGTGTTCATATCATGTATTTGTCATCCCTGATGAAGAGCCATCAGAAATACATTCACCCTTCCAAGCTACCAACTGGCATGCGCTGTGCATCTGGACAACCCAGTGTTGAGTTACAGAAGTGTTTACAGTTGGGACAGGGCAATCCAAAACATGACAATAAAGCAAAAGAGCTGCCCACCTTTAATGCTCTGGGAAGAGGAGAGGGTCATTTTGGTGCTCCCAAATGTCTTGTTTCACTTTTATTAAAGACCAGGATGTACTGAAATTCCTTGACTTCTGAATTTCAGTTGTTTCTTTCCTCTTCCAAAGACCTATTCACTTAGATGTCCTCTGACCGTTATGACAGGAGCATCCACTGATGCCCACGGAATACCAGAGTGGAAAGAACCTCCAGCCGTCTTTGTGGGCCACTCTGCCACCTTTGGCAGAGTCTCATCCCAGAGAGAAGGAGGGTCTGTTTCTCCCCTGACAGAATTCCAGCTGAAGGGCGTGTGATCCCCAGGCCTTTCTCTTCTCCACAGTACTTTAGGGAAGTTCCTCTAGAGGTCAAAGCTGGGCCATATATGAGAGAGGGTTAAGACCATGTAGACTAGAATACTCCATCCTCCTCCCAAAACTTCCAGAGTTTAGTATATGCAATGTTTGCTTTAAGGAAAGGAAGATATGAATTAAACTTGATGGCCTCATAGCCCAAGTCCATTGGTTACTTCAGATACTATAATTTCCTCTGCTTTTTTCCCAAGCCAGTGTTAAAGTTCTAGATATGAAGAGACGTAACAAATTATTAGAAATTCTCTTATTTTGCCTTTTTTATATATAACTGGGTCATTCAAGTTGATGATTGATGCTAATTAGTCATGCAATAACCATTTGGCTATAAGGGATATTAGAAACTCTCTTTTATTCATTCATTCAACATGCCTTTTAAAAATATGTATTTAATGCCTGCTTTCATCCGAGGCTATTCTTTTAAATTAACCGATTTAGTTTTTTGGTTGTGCCAGTCTCCGTTGCTGTGCGTGGGCTTTCTCTCGTGGTGGTGAGCGGGGCTGCTCTTCAGAGTGGTGCGTGGGCTCCTCATTGCAGTGGCTTCTCTTGTTGAGGACAGAACCCAGAGAGCAGACTCAATAGCTGTGGTTCATGGGTTTAGTTGCATGCGGAACCTTCCCAGACCAGGGATTGAACCTATGTCTGCTACACTGGCAGGAGGATTCTTATCCACTCTACCACCAGGAAAGTCCTAACATGCATTTTAAAGGCCAGAACAGACAGACTCAGCCACCAGCCTCAGGAAGCTTAGCACTCCCATTGTCCAGAGCGATCCCAGGGCCTTGAGGCAATTGCCAGGATGGGAGAGGTCTAGGGGGCAGAGCAGGCAAGAGGGAGGTCCTACACCCCGATTTAGGTGTCAGGAAGGGCTTCCTAGAGAGTGCAACATGACATTGAGACTGGAAGAATCATTTCTGGTCTTCGGGAGCTGGGTTAGGATGAAAGGAAAAGATGCTAACCACCTTAAAAAATAGACACACCAAATGTGCTTTTCCTTTGAACCAGCAGCTCCATTTCTAAAACATTTCCTAAAGAACTAATCAGACAGGTGCACAGATATGCAGATAGAGAATGTCCATCACAGACCGTTTACAATAGGAGGGAGAGAGAGAAGAAAATGAAAAAGCAACACAGATAATCCATAAGAAATTGGCTGATTATACTGAAATACATTCAGGTTGCTAGGTGTAAATGGAACCATTAACAGTCATCTTGTAGAACAATGTTTCTTGACAAGCCAAAATGTTCACAACAGGTTCTGAGAAAGTGAAGTGAAAGTCACTTAGTTATGTAGATCTTTCTGGTGGCTCAGACGGTAAAGCATCTACTTGCAATGGGGGAGACCTGGGTTCGATTCCTGGGTCGGGAAGATCTCCTGGAGAAGGAAATGGCAATCCACTCCAGCACTCTTGCCTGGAAAATCCCATGGATGGAGGAGCCTGATAGGCTACAGTCCACGGGGTCACAAAAGAGTCGGACACCACAGAGTGACTTCACTTTCATTTTCACTTTCCTTGCAACCCCATGGACTATATCATCCATGGAATTCTCCAGGCCAGAACACTGGAGTGGGCTGCTGTTTCTTTCTCCAGGGGATCTTCCCAACCCAGGGATCACACCCAGGTCTTCCACATTGCAGGCATATTCTTTACCAGCTGAGCTACTGATGGCTCAAAAGATGGTCCCTGGGACTTCCCTGGGGGCCCAGTGGTTGAGAATCCACCTGCCAATACAGGGAACACAGGTTTGATCCCTGCTCTGGGAAAATTCCACATGCTGTGGGGACCCCAGCTACATGCCTATGCACCCCAACTACTGAACCCCTCTGTAGAGCCTGTGAGCTGCAATTATTGAAGCCCATGAGCCTAGAATGTGTGCTCTGCAGCAAGAGAAGCCACCTCATGAGAAGCCTGCACACTGTAGTGAGTAGCCCCCCATAGAGAAAGCCCTCACACAGCAACAAAGACCCAGTGCAGCCAAAAACAAATAAATAATTTTTTTAATAAATAAAATTCTTTAAAAAATAAACACTGGATTTAAAAAGAGAGAGAGATGGTCCCTGGATCAGCAGGATCAGCTTTCCCTGTGTGTGCTTAGTCACTCAGTCATATCTGACTCTTTTCAACCCCATGGACTGTAGCTCACCAGGCTCCTCTGTCCCTGGGGGTTCTCCAGGCAAGAATACTGGAGTTGTTTGTTCTTCCCTTCTCCAGAGGATCTTCCTGACCTAGGAATTGAACCCAGGTCTCCCACATTGCAAGCAGATTCTTTACTTCTTTACCTTATGAGCTACAGTGAAGTTCCTAGGGGCAAGTAAAAATATCAGATCTCAGGGCCTGTTCAGACCTATTCAATCAAAATCTGCATTTTCAAGAAGCCCTGTGTGCTGTGCTTAGTCACTCAGTCATGTCTGACTCTTTTCGAGCCCATGGACTGTAGCCCTCCAGGCTCCTCTGTCCATGGGGATTCTCCAGGCAAGAATATTGGAGTGGGTTGCCATGCCCTCTTCCAGGGGATCTTCCCAACCGAGGTCTCCCTCACTGCAGGCAGATTCCTTACTGTCTGAGCCACAAAGAAGACGNTAGAATACTCCATCCTCCTCCCAAAACTTCCAGAGTTTAGTATATGCAATGTTTGCTTTAAGGAAAGGAAGATATGAATTAAACTTGATGGCCTCATAGCCCAAGTCCATTGGTTACTTCAGATACTATAATTTCCTCTGCTTTTTTCCCAAGCCAGTGTTAAAGTTCTAGATATGAAGAGACGTAACAAATTATTAGAAATTCTCTTATTTTGCCTTTTTTATATATAACTGGGTCATTCAAGTTGATGATTGATGCTAATTAGTCATGCAATAACCATTTGGCTATAAGGGCTATTAGAAACTCTCTTTTATTCATTCATTCAACATGCCTTTTAAAAATATGTGTTTAATGCCTGCTTTCATCCGAGGCTATTCTTTTAAATTAACCGATTTAGTTTTTTGGTTGTGCCAGTCTCCGTTGCTGTGCGTGGGCTTTCTCTCGTGGTGGTGAGCGGGGCTGCTCTTCAGAGTGGTGCGTGGGCTCCTCATTGCAGTGGCTTCTCTTGTTGAGGACAGAACCCAGAGAGCAGGCTCAATAGCTGTGGTTCATGGGTTTAGTTGCATGCGGAACCTTCCCAGACCAGGGATTGAACCTATGTCCGCTACACTGGCAGGAGGATTCTTATCCACTCTACCACCAGGAAAGTCCTAACATGCATTTTAAAGGCCAGAACAGACAGACTCAGCCACCAGCCTCAGGAAGCTTAGCACTCCCATTGTCCAGGGCGATCCCAGGGCCTTGAGGCAATTGCCAGGATGGGAGAGGTCTAGGGGGCAGAGCAGGCAAGAGGGAGGTCCTACACCCCGATTTAGGTGTCAGGAAGGGCTTCCTAGAGAGTGCAACATGACATTGAGACTGGAAGAATCATTTCTGGTCTTCGGGAGCTGGGTTAGGATGAAAGGAAAAGATGCTAACCACCTTAAAAAATAGACACACCAAATGTGCTTTTCCTTTGAACCAGCAGCTCCATTTCTAAAACATTTCCTAAAGAACTAATCAGACAGGTGCACAGATATGCAGATAGAGAATGTCCATCACAGACCGTTTACAATAGGAGGGAGAGAGAGAAGAAAATGAAAAAGCAACACAGATAATCCATAAGAAATTGGCTGATTATACTGAAATACATTCAGGTTGCTAGGTGTAAATGGAACCATTAACAGTCATCTTGTAGAACAATGTTTCTTGACAAGCCAAAATGTTCATAACAGGTTCTGAGAAAGTGAAGTGAAAGTCATTCAGTTATGTAGATCTTTCTGGTGGCTCAGACGGTAAAGCATCTACTTGCAATGCGGGAGACCTGGGTTCGATTCCTGGGTCGGGAAGATCTCCTGGAGAAGGAAATGGCAATCCACTCCAGCACTCTTGCCTGGAAAATCCCATGGATGGAGGAGCCTGATAGGCTACAGTCCACGGGGTCACAAAAGAGTCGGACACCACAGAGTGACTTCACTTTCATTTTCACTTTCCTTGCAACCCCATGGACTATATCATCCATGGAATTCTCCAGGCCAGAACACTGGAGTGGGCTGCTGTTTCTTTCTCCAGGGGATCTTCCCAACCCAGGGATCACACCCAGGTCTTCCACATTGCAGGCATATTCTTTACCAGCTGAGCTACTGGTGGCTCAAAAGATGGTCCCTGGGACTTCCCTGGGGGCCCAGTGGTTGAGAATCCTCCTGCCAATACAGGGAACACAGGTTTGATCCCTGCTCTGGGAAAATTCCACATGCTGTGGGGACCCCAGCTACATGCCTATGCACCCCAACTACTGAACCCCTCTGTAGAGCCTGTGAGCTGCAATTATTGAAGCCCATGAGCCTAGAATGTGTGCTCTGCAGCAAGAGAAGCCACCTCATGAGAAGCCTGCACACTGTAGTGAGTAGCCCCCCATAGAGAAAGCCCTCACACAGCAACAAAGACCCAGTGCAGCCAAAAACAAATAAATAATTTTTTTAATAAATAAAATTCTTTAAAAAATAAACACTGGATTTAAAAAGAGAGAGAGATGGTCCCTGGATCAGCAGGATCAGCTTTCCCTGTGTGTGCTTAGTCACTCAGTCATATCTGACTCTTTTCAACCCCATGGACTGTAGCTCACCAGGCTCCTCTGTCCCTGGGGGTTCTCCAGGCAAGAATACTGGAGTTGTTTGTTCTTCCCTTCTCCAGAGGATCTTCCTGACCTAGGAATTGAACCCAGGTCTCCCACATTGCAAGCAGATTCTTTACTTCTTTACCTTATGAGCTACAGTGAAGTTCCTAGGGGCAAGTAAAAATATCAGATCTCAGGGCCTGTTCAGACCTATTCAATCAAAATCTGCATTTTCAAGAAGCCCTGTGTGCTGTGCTTAGTCACTCAGTCATGTCTGACTCTTTTCGAGCCCATGGACTGTAGCCCTCCAGGCTCCTCTGTCCATGGGGATTCTCCAGGCAAGAATATTGGAGTGGGTTGCCATGCCCTCTTCCAGGGGATCTTCCCAACCGAGGTCTCCCTCACTGCAGGCAGATTCCTTACTGTCTGAGCCACAAAGAAGACGTAAATGTTCCGAATTCACATTAGAGTTTGAGATGCACTGGTCTGGATGACAGACTGCTCTTTGTTGGCAATTAAGTTTCCTCTGGTCCGTGGCATTGTGTGAAAAATGCGCAATATGTTGAGTTTTTCACAAAGTTAAATATATTTAATTAATAGTAATACTCTTTATTCTGAGATTATAATCTTGCTTTTATGGGCTTAAGCTTCCTTTGTTTTGTATGATGGTGGTGATTTTTGGATGGTAGGTTCTGTTTGTTGTTTTGCTGCTGTTTTGGTGGCCTTAGTTAGCAAAATAAACAGTTGGTATGGTAATCCTATGTGTTGTTTTTGAAATTTTACTAGGAAATCTGGGAATCATGATGAATGCTAACACACATTGCTTTCAAGTGAAATATTATGTGTGGGTGTGTGGTCTGGGTGTGTGTGAATTAGATGTAAAGACTGGGTCCCTTTGGGAGGTAGAACTGTGGACATTTTCAATGCTTTTTTTTCTTTTTTTCTGAGTTGTCCAAGTTTTCCACATTTAACACTTGAAAAAAATGGATTGAAGTAGAAACTAGAGGAGTGTACAGAAAGCAGCATTTGGTCTCAAGTCTCAGGAACCTGTGTCTGTTTGGGGACCCTGATGCAATGATATGTATCAATACATAGACTGTGGACCCAGTCAGTCAGGTCGAAGGCCAAGGGCTTAGTGTCCTTGAGCCTCAAGATCCTTATTTATAAGATGGGTTATAATAAATATAGCACCTGATTCTGGGGTGGTTCAGAGACTGTGTACTAAGCAAAAGTAGCCATTTTTCAGTGCCAGGGCTGTTGAAATAGGGCCTTCCCAGGTGGCAGTAGAGGCAAAGAATCTGCCTGCCAACGCAAGAGATGCCAGAGACACAAGTTTGATCCCTGGGTCGGGAAGGTTCCCTGGAGAAGGAAATGGCAACCCACTCCAGTATTCTTGCCTGGAGAATCTCACGGACAGAGGAGCCTGGCGGTCTACAGTCCACGGGGCCACAAAGAAGCAGACACGACTGAATGATGGAGTACTGCTGAAACAAACTATCACCAGGTGGCTGGTTTAAAGCGAGAGAAATGTCATCTTTCACACCTCTGGAGGCCAGAAGGCCCAGATCACAGCATCAGCAGCCTGCTCCCTCTGAAGTCTCTAGAGGAGACTCCATCCTCGCCTCTTAGCGCTTCCGGTGGCTCCGCGTGGTCTTTGGCTTGTGTGTGCATGTCTCCATCCTGTCTCCGTATTCACAGGGTCTTCTCTCTGCTTCTATCTCTTATAAAGACACCTGTGGTTGGGTTTAGGGCAGGCCTGGGTGATCTAGGATGATACCATCTTCAGATCCTTGATTTAGTTACATCTGCAAAGCCCCGTATTTCAAATAAAGTCACATTTCCAGATAATAAAACTAAGCCACAGAGATATCTCTGCCATGGTGGGCAGGTGGGGTGGGAACCATTCATCTCAAAGCTAAGCTGAAAATATTATCCAACTTTGATTAACAAGTGACACGTAACAATGGAAGTTTCTGTCTCCTATCTAATCTCCGGGAAACTTGTGTTTCAGAATTTTCTCTAAAGGTTCTTGTTTGGATCGAAGTCCCTTGATTTCTGATTTCCAAACCAGGAATTATTACTGTTACTAAAAATATCCATTTCAAAAAGCCATTGTTGTTACAGGGCTCAGCATTTCTGTTCACCACGGTTACCACTGGAAATGGGAAAAGAGGGTGAGGAAAGCAGCGTGAAGCCCTAAAATGAACCCCGTCTAGATTAATGCTTACACAAAAGGGAGCCCACTGAGTCATTTTACTCCACAGAGTTCTGTGTTTTTTTTGTTTTTTTTTTTCTTCCAATAGTCTCCTTGCATTCATCTAACAAATGACTACTGCCCACAGGACATAGGAAAGACTGCTGACTGGAGGTATAGGACAGTTGTTTTCTCAGGCCAGCCCTGCAAGGGCCACAGGAAGGAGTTTTAATAAAAGGCCACCAAGGAATTCCCTGGCAGTCAAGTGGTTAGGATGGACTGAGCCTCCGGCACTGCTTCTCCAGATCAGCTGAGCAGGTTGCTAATCATCACGTCCAAATTCCTGACCTGGGCTTCAAAAGGGCTTCCTGGCGGCTCAAATGGCAAAGAATCTGCCTGCAATGCAGGAGACCCAGGTTCAGTCCCTAAGTTGGGAAGATACCCTGGAGAAGGGAATGGCTACCCACTCCTACATTCTTGCCTGGAGAATTCCATGGCAGAGTGGTGGGCTATATAGTCCATAGGCTTCAAGAAGCTGAGATAACAATATTTCCCTGTAACTGTTGTAGGTGTTCAAATGGATTGTGGAATCTAGAAAAACTGTACAGATGAACCTATTTGCAAGGCAGAAATAGGAACACAAACATATGGATACCAAGGAGGGAAGAGGGGTGGGATGAATTGGGAGACTGGGATTGACATATTTACACTACTATGTATAAAATAGGTAACCAATGAGAGCCTACTGTATAACACAAGGACCTCTATTCAATACTCTGTGGTGACAAAGAGGAGAAATACAGATATAGATACCTGATTCACTTCACTGTACCGCGAAAACGAACACAACATTGTCAAACACCTAAATGGCAATTAAAAGAAAAAAAATGTAAGGGCTGGTTTGGCCTGTGGTTGAAGTACAACCCATGATTTATTGAATGGGTAAATGAATGAATAAATGTTTGTGACTTTGAGAGAGTAGAGTTGCACTTTAGAATTCAACTGTAAAATTCATCTGACAAAACACACACATTTTTCTACATGAGTTCTTTCCCCTCCTCCCAAGGGGGTTTTCTCCTAATGGGAAATTAAATAGCTTCGTGGGTACATCATTTCCGCTACTTGCCAGGGTGGAATGCATTTATAGACTCAGGACTAATGAGACAGACTTACAATATAGCTTCTCATGCATACATGGGCGGCACCTAATCACCCACTGGCTGCCTCCCCTACCTGAGGGTCCTTCTCCTTTCAGGGAAGCCCCCTTCCTCACCACTTGGCACCCCATTTGCTTGAAATACCATACAGGGGCGCTATAAGACAGAATCCTTTCCTAAGCCAACTCAGGCAACTTCCACTCTCAGAATTGCAAATCCAGGTTGCAGGTCCCCTGTTCACAGCATGATACAGGCTTTCCTTTGCTCAGATCTGGGAATACGTTTGTGGCTCCTGCTGGCTGGCGTGGAGACCATTCAAGAGAAGCAACTTACTCATCACTCACATCCAGTGTCTCTTCAGAGCCAGCTCCCCGACACTTAGCCCATAAAATGGCCCTCTCCCCATGCACATCTGGAGAAGGAGATGGCAACCCACTCCAGTATTCTTGCCTGGAGAACCCCATGGACAGAGGAGCTTGGTGGGCTACAGTCCACGGGTCACAAAGAGTCGGACACAACTGAGCGACTTCACTTTCACTTTCCCCACGTACATAGAAAGAAAGCTGTCATTTGTATATTTCAGACGACGAATATTGATAGGTTCTTGAAAAATTCAGATTACTAAACCAAACCTGAAGTTGCCATTCGGCTTGGCAAGAAAATTGCTTGAGTTCTTCCTTCAGTCTGCAGTCACCTTCAAGATTCGAATGTCATCTCTGCTACGAGTTCTTTCACTGGTGGGCCCTGGAGTTAAAATTCATTTAGTCGTGAAGCTGTTCCCAAAGCATCTATGAGTGGGGACTTCCAAATAATTAGAACCAACAGCAATTTGAAAAGCTTCACAGCTGCCCTGTGGAATGGTTTATTTGGCTAATGTTGTTACACCCATTCCAGTGGTGGTGTTTTCATTTCAGGCTACGGGCAGGCTTTATAAGAATGTGAAAATCAATACGAAAGGTTTGTCAGGGCGACATGTTTGTTAATGTTTTATTGATTATGCTATTGGTTGTAAATTTTCTAACTTAATAAAGCTCAAGATTTTTGCAGTAAAAGACAGAGGTTATTTAATTAACTGGCAACTTAATGCAAACTACTAACATGATACATTGTGAGTGCTTCAAAGTGACACCCGATTCATCACTCTCCAAGTAGGTATGATATTACACAAGAATATTATGCCCCTTAAAGAATTATGGAGTAGGAAATGGCAACCCACTCCAGTATTCTTGCTTAGAAAATTCCACAGACAGAGGAGCCTACTGGGCTACAGTCCATGGGGTTGCAAAAAGTGGGACATGACCAAAGGGCTCACTTTCACTTTTTCTTTAAAGAATTAAGGGAGGGAAGTCTGATACAAAAAAGAAATATATAATATTATATATTTATAATTAAATTATATAACATTCTACAGCAACTATAATTGTTTAAAAAAGAAGAAAAGGAGAGGCATTTACAAATGGCTTTTAATACTAAAAGAATCTGACAATGTGCACTTAATATTAAAAGAAAAGTTGAATAACCACATAGTTGCTTTTTTTATGTAAAGAGAAATTAGTGGCTCCATGGTGGCTCAGTGGTAAAGAATTTGCCTGCCAATGAAGAAGACATGGATTCGATCCCTGATCTGGGAAGATCCCACATGACATAGAACAACTAAGCCCCTGTGCCCTGTGCTCTAGTGCCTGGGAGCTGCAACTACGGAAGCCCGGGTGCCCTAGACCCCGTGCTCTGCAACAAGAGAAGCCACTTCAATGAGAAGCCAGCACACCGCAACTGGAGAGCTGGCCCCGCTCCGCACAACTAAGAAAAGCCTGCACAGCAACGAAGACCCAGCATAGCCAAAAATAAATACATAAACGCATTTAAAAACAAGACGTTAGGATAAGGCTCATAAAAAGGTAAGCCAAGCGCCCATAATTCAGTAGCGTTTGTAATAAAATTCATGATAATCCACTTTCTGTCCCCTAGTGAAAATACTCGACTTAATTCAATGATCTTGTGATATTACAGTTATTTATTAACATATCTAATGCTAATGAAGCCACATAAATCCAGTCCTTTAATGGTTTATGTTGCTCTTCCCAGACCTGTTTGGTCTATTCTATACATACTGCATATTCACTCTAAAAGGTCCTGTATGGAAAATACTTTATGTTCCTCATTAACATGAGTTCTGATTCTCTCCTGATGCAGGCAGCTGAAGCAGAAAGTTGTTAGACTTAAAGCATTTTCCAGTGAACTATTAGTAAAACAAGTCTAAAGTGTTAGTTGCTCACTCGTGTCCGACTTTATGTGGCCCATGGACTGTAGCCTGCCAGACTCCTCTGTCCATGGATTCTCCAGGCAAGAATAGTGGAGTGGGTTGCCATGCCCTCCTCCAGGGGATCTTCCAGACCCAGGGATCGAACCCAAGTCTTCTCTATTGGCAAGTGGACTCTCTACCGTCTGAGCCACCAGGGAAGCCCAAAACAAGTCTTTCTCTCTTCAAATACATGTCCTTTAGGATGTGAAATATAGGACATTGAGCTTGACTTCTCTTGCCTTTATCCCCCCTACTATTAAGCCCTGACACACAGTAGTATATCTTTTGTAGCCTTCCTAGAATTACATTGTGCTGTTCAATCTGGAAGGGAGGTGGTTCCTATTTTGTGATGATGCAACTCAGCCCTCCGACGGGCCAAGATGTGACGCTGCCGTTAAAGCCACAGAATGCCTGTGGGGATGCCAAACCCCTATTTCCACACAAATAACTAAACTGGCATTAATTTTTTAAAAACTTCTTTGCTCCAGACATTATTTAAAAACTGTCTGTAGTCACAAAAGCCTCTTGAATCACCAGCTCTTCCAAGAAATTGTAAAGATTTTCATGGAAACCACTTCAATAAAGCATTTATTTCCTCAGAAGAATGGAGGAAGGGAAAGAATTACCATCCTGAGCACTCACAACCCCAATTACCATCTGCAGGTCTTCTCTCTACCTGCCAGGTTAATCACCAGCTTGTTCCATCTCCAAGCCACATAAAAAGCTTCCTTCTCTCCTAATTATTCCTCTCTCCCTTTTCCCTAATTTTTTTTTCTGAATTATTTTTAACACATCTTTTCAAACCTTTTCAAACTTTCTAATGGAACTCTTGTGAATGTTTCAAAATTTTCTTCCATTTGAAGTCTCACACAAGCTCTTCCAAATTCTCAACAGTAATTCTCAATTAATAAAAATTTCACTGAGGCATGAGTTCCTTTCTTTTCCACTAATTTAAAAGTCTCCCACAGTGGGTTCCTANATTTTCTTCCATTTGAAGTCTCACACAAGCTCTTCCAAATTCTCAACAGTAATTCTCAATTAATAAAAATTTCACTGAGGCATGAGTTCCTTTCTTTTCCACTAATTTAAAAGTCTCCCACAGTGGGTTCCTAAAATATTTGGAAAATAATTTTTAAATGAGAACAATTCTTTAAATATGTAGCTATGAAACCAGATTCTCTTCGGACTTGACCTGGTCTTGGTTATGAGTTAAGACTTCCTGGAAAAGGCTCTTTCTTTTCTTTTTATCCTCTTAAAAATATTTTGTGCCTTTTTATATAAAGTTTTAGAACATTAAAATTTTAAAACATTATCTTTTTGTAAACCATAGAGGTGAAGTGAAACTATATAAACTCTAAAAGAACAAAATTGGGAACAGGAGTATGGATATTCTTACCTTGGGCCA
>SJYW01005955.1:12757-35390 GCA_006410735.1 Raphicerus campestris
AGTGACCACATGGACTAACCAGTAATGGGGATGCAAGACACGATCTTCATAGGCAGGCAGCCCAGCCCCCAAGTTTAGCACCTCTGGGTTCCCTATATGGTCCTCAGGGCAAATCTAAACATCCACCTCTATAAACATCCATCTACACCCAATGGGGTTCACCCTCTGATTCTCAGGAGCTGAGTGTGTGCATGCTCAGTCACTGAGTCGTGTTCAACTCTTTGGGACCACATGGACTGTAGCCCACCAGGCTTCCTTGTCCATGCAGTTTTCCAGGCAAAATACTGGAGTGGGTTGCCATTCCCTTTTCCAGGGAGTCTTCCCTTCTCAGGGTTAGAACCCATGCCTCCTGCATCTCCTGCATTGGCAGGAAGAGTTTTTACCACTGCAACCACTTGGGAAGCTCCAGGGACTTAGTGACATCAGTTACTACATCATAGAAAACCCCGGAAAATGGTTTTGATTTAAAAAAATCCAAGAATTAAGCCAAATTTATATTCAACAAATTCTAAATCATATTTCTCAAAATAGAAAAGAAGATCTTAGCAGTACATGTAGTCTAATTTATTAATTCTCTGAAAAACACTCATCCTGAATATTACATCCAACATTAAGAGGCCCTTGGACATACCAAGGATTATATTGTATTGTGAAATAGGGAGTACACCAGGCTAAGTCTCTGTGGCTAAGCTCCAAAGAGAAAATAAGATGAAATAAAACAATGTTGATCCAGCAAGAGGGGCCCCGTGCATTTGAGCACCCCACATATTACAAACACAAAACCTAAACATCCACCCTCATGATGAGCACCACCGAAATCCCGAGAAACCCTATCCCCAGACCTTTTGTCCTCAGTCCTCAAAACAAAGTGACTGATTATTGTGGCTGTGTACAGCTGCAGAGAGATACAGTGTACTTAAGCGGAGATGCAGAGCTCAGATCAAGAAAGACAAATTAACCTGCCTGATCCTTTCCTGGAAAAGATCATTTCTCATTCCAATCCCAAAGAAAGGCAATGCCAAAGAATGTTCAAACTACTGCACAATTGCACTCATCTCACACGCTAGCAAAGTAATGCTGAAAATTCTCCAAGCCAGGCTTTGACAGAACATGAACCGAGAACTTCCAGATGTTCAAATTGGATTTAGAAAAGGCAAAGGAACCAGAGATCTAACTGCCAACATCCATTGGATCATAGCAAAAGCAAGAGAATTCCTGGAAAACATCTACTTCTGCTTCATTGACTACGCTAAAGCCTTTGTGTGGATCACAACAAACCGTGGAAAGTTCTTAAAGAGAAGGCAGTACCTGACCACATTACCTGCCTCCTGAGAAATCTGTATGCAGGTCAGGAAGCAACAGTTAGACCCAGACATGGAACAACAGACTGGTTCCAAATTGGGAAAGGAATACGTCAAGGCTGTGTATTGTCAACCTGCTTATTATTATTACGTCACCCTGCAGAGTACATCATGTGAAATGCCAGGCTAGATGAAGCACTAGATGGAATCAAGATATATCAAAATATCAGTAACCTCAGATATGCAGATGACACCACCCTTATGGCAGAAAGCAAAGAGGAACTAAAGAGCCTCTTGATGAAAGTGAAAGAGGAGAGGGAAAAAAACTAGCTTAAAACTCAATATTCAGAAAACTAAGATCATGACATCCAGTCCATCTCTTCATGGCAAATAGATGAGGAAACAATGGAAACAGTGACACACTTTATTTTCTTGGGCTTCAAAATCATTGCAGATGGTGACTGCAGCCATGAAATTAAAAGATGCTTGCTCCTTGGAAGAAAAGTTGTGACCAATCTAGACCGCATATTAAAATACAGAGACATTATTTTGCCGACGAAGGTCTGTCTAGTCAAAGCTATGGTTTTTCCAGTGGTCATGTGTGGATGTGAGAGCTGGACCATAAGGAAAGCTGAGCATAGAAGAACTGATGCTTTTGAACTGTGGTATTGGAGAAGACTGTTGAGAGTCCCTCGGACTACAGGGAAATCCAACCAGTCAGTCCTAAAGGAAATCAGTCCTGAATGTTCATTGGAAGAACTGATGCTGAAGCTGAAGTGCCAATACTTTAGTCACCTGATGTGAAGAACTACATCATTGGAAAAGACCCTGATGCTGGGAAAGAATGAAGGCAGGAAAAGAAGGGGACGACAGAGGATGAGATGTTTGGATGGCCTCACTGACTAGATGGACATGAGTTTGAGCAGGCTCCAGGAGTTGGTGATGGACAGGGAAGCCGGTGTGCTGCAGTCCATGGGGTCAAAAAGAGTCGGACACGACTGAGTGACTGAAGTGAACTGAACTGATCCTTCCCTGAGAGTATGAACACAATAGATCCTTGTATGCTGCTGCTGCTGCTAAGTCACTTCAGTCATGTCCGACTCTGTGTGACCCCATAGACAGAGGCCCACCAGGCTCCCCCGTCCCTGGGATTCTCCAGGCAAGAACACTGGAGTGGGTTGCCATTTCCTTCTCCAACGCATGAAAGTAAAAAGTGAAAGTGAAGTCGCTCGGTTGTGTCCGACCCTCAGTGACCCCATGGACTGCAGCCTTTCAGGCTCCTCCATCCATGGGATTTTCCAGGCAAGAGTACTGGAGTGGAGTGCCATTGCCTTCTCCGACCACCTCCTAGTATAACAGAATATAATTTCTCAGTTGTACCGAGCACTTAATTTCCTGCTCTCTTCCTGTTTCAGTGTTTGCTTCTAGATGTTCTCCTTAATTAGTGCCACATTCACAGCAGTTGTGTATATATGGCAGCTAAGGAACGTTTTGCAATTTTATTACATCATTCCCATTGCTATGAAATTTGGCCATCAGTGGGATCTGTAATGTTTCAATACATAAACCTCCATTCACACTCTTGGCCTGGGCCCCGCAAATGTGAGAAACAGACCTGGACAGTGGTACCCTGGTTATCAAGCAGAAGCCAACAAAAAGGTCCATGTGAATTGGGCCACAGTTCACGAAAACATTCCCATGACAGATCGTTTGTGATGACAACCACAGCCGCAGGTCTGTAAACTCGCCCAAAGGTCTTGGGTCCTACACTCTCTACTCTCCTAATCAGCTGTTTGCCCTGATCTGAGTGGATCTCTGGGTATTTAGCATAAGTGTTGTGAGGAACATCCCTCACACCCCGGCTTGTAAAGGAAAGACAACTTCTTGTTCTATGTCTGCCCTCGCCTCCCGGTCAGGGAATCCAGACTGTCTGAAATCTGATCCCGGGGGCGCTCTGGAGACTTGCTTCCAGTCTCCCCACTCGTCCTCAGCCCCAGCTCTGCTGCTTCTTCTGCCTAAGGTCCGTGTGAAGATGTGTCTCTGCTGGTGGCTGGGCTGAGCTCCACCAGAGCCTTACTGCGGGGCCAGCCTGGAGACCCAACTCTCCCAGGAACAGAAATCCCTCCTCCCCTGATGCTCCATACATCTCCTCAGAGAGTGCCAGTCCCTTGTATGGCTGGCTGGCTTCTGCCAGCTCCCAGACATCCTCTGAGGACCTCTTGTGGCATGTGCCATACGGCTGTCCACCCTTGCCCACCTAATCCCCAGGCATGTCCATTGCACATGCTAAGCCACGAGAGAGCAGGTCTCTCTCTCCCTGAACCATGTGGCAGTACTGCGTGGTTCCTTTAAAAATAAATATTTAGTCTGTCTCCAATATGACCCTTTCAAAGTAATCATTTTTCTCAGTTAAAGAAAAAAACAGAAAAGACTATGCTCTAATCCAGTTCTACTGCTTGATTTGTCACACATCCAATAATCCACCTGACAGCTTCTCAGCTGCCAAAGATTTCCATTTCAACCTGTTTCTCAGAGCTGGGTACGTTCAGGAGGGGAGGTCAGAACCACACCCACCAGACACCACACATCTCAGGAGAAGTTCTGGAGCCTTCCCAATGGAACAGAGGCCGCCTGCACATGTCCAAACTTTCAGAGATGGAAGACAGGCAGCCTGATCCCCTGATTTTACAGGTGGAGAAATGGGCATGGAGGAGAAGTGAGCCAGGTCACTGTGGAGTCAACAATAGCAGGAGCTCTGACCTAGGGCTGTTTTCATCACACAAGTATGTGGACTCTGTTCCCAGGAAACGAGCCCACACTTCTTCGGTAAATAGGAAGGGACTTTCAGGGCTCTTTCATCACTCCAAAAGGAGAATTGTGGCCAGGGAGTATGGGCAGAAGACCTTGGACAATCGCTAATGGAGCTGCCCAGCTCTGAACTCTTTTGGGCCTGGAGCAGAGGAAGGAAGTGTGAGAGCTTGAGAAGGGGAAGGGACAAGATGTTCAGGAAAGTAAAGGAAAGGGGTGTTAAGTAGGTGGAATGCACATCTGATACAGTGATACAGAGAAAGCACTTGACCAGCTCCTTGAGGAGAAAGATCTACAGCCCTGATGCTGGCTGTGGAGCATCTTAGGCAGTTGCCTCAACCTTGGCAACAGACTGGAATTAACTAAGACACTTTAAAATATGCGGATAGCTAGACCCACCTAGAGACTGAATTGTTTTTTTCAGTGCTTCTGAGCAGCAGGATTTGTAAATGCTCCCCTGATGATTCTAATATGTACCCAACGTTGAGATCCAGTTCTTAGAAGAAAAGGCTTCAGTCCATCTCATATTGGGTTCCCTGCTTCAAGAAGAAGCAAATAATATTCAGATAAAAAAAACTCATATCTTTGGAATTATAATTGTTCTAGCCTAAACTGTCAGGTTTTCTGCTGAGATCCTTCTCCTGGCATCCTGGCCTCTGTTCTGATTGTCAAATCTCCATATCTCAGATTCTCCAAAGTCCTTTCCAGTTCCCAAAGTCCCTTGGTATGTGACTCTATAAAAAAAAATGTTTAGAATCACCACTGCTGTGGATGTGATCTTTTAAAAAAATTCCATCTTTATTTTCTAGGCATGACAGAGTAACTGGTATCAGGCTTGACCTCCCACTATTAAAAAAAACTGTAAAATTGGACAAAATATATGAAATTGCTGTTTCTAAATACCAGACAATGGGCAGTGCAGGACAATGGTCAAGGAGGGCTAGGAAACACAGTGAGCCTTATGATTGCCCTGGCTTTCTGCCAGGAGCCACTTTTCCAGATGGTGGTACAGAATAGCTTTACAGTTTTGCCAAGTCAAGCAAACAGAGATCAGAGTTCAGAGAGGCCGAAATGACTGGAATTTATGGGGCTGAGAGAGGAAAGAACTATGTGAAGAAGGAGCTCCTGGATTTACAGAGTGGCTCCTTGAGTCTATTGCTGAAAACCAAGCTATGAATACTTTGGGTGAAACACCAAGAGACTATGCAAAGAAGTATTGGGAATCTGTGGTGAACAGTCCCAGAGCTTACACAGAGATACGAGATAGTATAGATCCAGCCGAGGAATTGATTTCACTGGACACCCAGAGCACTCTAGAGACCCTAGAAGGTTTATATCTTAGTAGCAGAGCTAAAATAGACCTAAAGTAAAAACTACTCTAGACCTGCCTCAACAAATTTAAAAGCAAACCTTCAAAAAATTGAGTTGATCCTAAATTCCCCACATGGATACTGAAACAAAATTCAATATTCTTTAAAGAGAAAAACAAACAAAAAAGTCTACTCAGAAAGGCAACTATGACAATGCCTATGTGCCGTGTTGTGCTAAGTTGCCTCAGTAATGTCCGACTTTGCAATGCTATGGATTTTAGCCCACCAGGCTGCTCTGTCCCTGGGATTCTCCAGGCAATAATACTGGAGTGGGTTGCCATGCCCTCCTCTAGGGAATCTTCCCAATCCAGGACTCAAACCTGCATCTCGTGTATCTCTTGCATTGACAGGCAGGTTCTTTACCACTAGCGCCACCTGGGAAGCCCTATAACAATACTGGAGAGGGTAGCCACTCCTTTCTCCAGGGGAATCTTCCCAACCCAGGGATCGAACCCAAGTCTCCCACATTACAGATGGTTTCTGTACCAGCTGAGCCACCAGGGAAGCCCATAACAATACCTAGCATCCCCTAAAAATGTACTAGACATACAAGATGCAGGAAAATGTGACCCATAACTGGAAAAAATGAATAATAGAAGCATCTCCAGAAAAGAAATTTTGGAATAAGCAGTCATATTAAAATGGATATTATAAATGTTAAAATGAAAAAGACACAAGTTTTTTTAAAAAAATAGAAATTCTAGGCATGAAAAATACAATATCTGAAATGAAAAGTTTAGTGGATGGAATTATCATCAAATAAAATACTGCAGAAGAAAATACAAGTGAATTCTAAGATGGAATAGAAATTCTAAAACTAACACATTAAGAGGAAAAAAAAAACTGAAAAAACCCAGCAGAGCCTGTGAACCATGAAAACATGTCAAGTGGTTGAACGTATTTCTTCATATATATAAATAATACCTGAAACATTTCCAAATTTGATACATTCTTTTCAAATCATAGATCTAATTAACTCAGCTAACCTCCAAGAAAGGCATACACAGATAAAAACAACACAAAGGCATATTGCTAAAACCAAGGATAAGGAGTAAATCTTAAAGGCAGACAGGGGAAAAAAATCACATACAACATTAAAAAAAAAGAGAGAGAATTCCCATAAACTTATCTTCAGGAAAAATGCGAACCAGAAGACAATGAAATGGCATTTTTTAACTGCTGAAATTAATAAGCAGATCAATCCAGAATTCTATAAGATGTGAAAACATACTTCAAAACTAAAAGTGCAGGCCTTCCCTGGAGCTTCAGTGGTTGAGAATCCACCTGCCAATACAGGAGGCATGGATTGATCTTTGGTTGGGAAAGGTCCCCCATGCTACAGAGCAAGTAAGCCTGGGCGGAGCCTGCGCTCCAGAGCCCGTGCTTTGCAGCAAAGCTGCTGCTGCAGGGGAAGCCTGGGCACTGCGACCCAGGGGTGGCTCTGCTCCGCCACTAAAGGAAGCCTGTGTGCAGCAACGAAGACACAGCGGAGCCAAAATAAACTTTTAAAAAATTTTAAGTGAAATAAAGATATTTTCAGGCAAACAAAAATTGAGGGAATTCATTGTCCACAGACCTGCTTTGCAAAATAATATTTTTACAAATAGAAATAGAAATTTTTTATAAATAGAAATAGAACCTTTTTAGACAGAAGGAAAATGACTCTGATGTCCCAAAATAGCAAGTAAGTGGGTAAATATAAAATACTTTTTCCACATTAAAAAATTTATTTAAAAGATAGTTAGCTGTTCAAAGAAAGAATAATATATTGTAACAGAAGTGAAATATATGATAACAACAGTACAAGGGATTAAGGTCTAAAATACATATTGTTGTAAAGTTCTATTTTATACCCAAAGTGATTAATATTATTTAAATGTAAACTGTGATAAGTTAAAGACATAGCAATATATTGTAAATCCTGTTGTAATTATTAAAACCTGTTTTATTAAAAATAAAACAAAGACAATAGCTAAAAATTAAAAGTGGAGATAAAGTGAAATACCAACTGGATTTTTTTTTAAAGTCCCAATTACATGTTGTCTGTAAGAATCCTACCTTAATCATAAAGACACATAAAAGTCAAAGGTAAAAAGATAGTTTAGAGAAAAAGATATAAAATGCAAATACTAACTATAAGAAAGCTAATAATACTATATTAATATTAAATGAAGTAGGCTTTAGTTCAAAGAATATAATCAAAGACAAAAATGGACATTTCACAATGATAAAAGAGTAAATTTCCCAAGAAGACATAACAACCCTAAATATTTATGTACCCAAAAATAAAACTTCAAGCAGCTTGAAGCAAAACTAACAAAACTGAAAAGAGAAGTAGACTTTGTCTTTACAGTTGGATATTTCAACATTCTCTATTAATTTATAGAACAAGTAGACAGAAAACCAGCCGGTATTTAGAAGATTTGAACAGTAATTAACCAATCTGATATAATAACATTTGTAGAACACTCACACCAAAAACAACAGAACACACATTCTTTTCAAGTACACATGAAATGTTCACTAGGATAGACCATATTCTGGGCCACAAAACAAGTCTCAATAAATATAAATATAAATATATTGAAGTATATATTCTCTGCCCACTCAAAATTAAATTAGAAATCAGTAACAAATATATCTAGGAGAAAAATTCCCCAAATATTTGGAAATTAAAATATAAGCTTTTTAATACACTATGGGTCAAAGAAGAAACCATGAAAATATTTTAGAGTGAATGAAAATGAATATACAGCATACCAAAATTAGCACAATATAGCTGGAGCAGTAGTTGGAGAAAAATTAATAGCTCTATGTGTTTATATTTTAAAAAGTCTAAAATCAATTATCTAAGCTTCCACTTTGAGAAGCTAAAAAATGAAGATTAAATTTAACCCAAAGTCAAAAGAGTGAAAATCAATGAAAATGGACAAACAATAAGAACATCAATTTTTAACCTCTAGTTTCTTTAAAAAAAAAAAAAAAAGATCAATAAAATTGACAAGCTAGATTGACCGAGAAGAGAGAAGACACAAATTGCTAATATCAGGAATGAAAGAGGGCACATCATTACAGATGCTATAGATACTAAAGGATGAAAGGAGATATTAAGAACAATCCTATGCCAATAAATCTGACCACTTAAAGAGGCAAATTATTTGAAAAATACAATTTACCAAACAGAAAAAGAAATAAAGAGTCTATAAATAGTCATATGCTTACTAAAAAAAAAGTTAATTTGTAAATAAATATCTTTCCATAAGGAAAACTGCAGTCCTAGATAGCATCACTGATGGAAAATCCCATGGACAGAGAAGCCTGGCTACAGTCTATAGGGTTAAAAAAAGACAGACACAACTGAGTGACTAAGCATGCATGCATACACAGAAAAATCTAATGAGTCTGCAAAATGTTACTAGAATTAATAAGTTCTAGATCTCAGAATACAAAGCCAATATGCAAAAATCAATCCAAAGTATTTCTATATAGTATCAGTACAAATTAGAAAAGAAATGTTATAATTCCATTTATAAAATACCATGAAAAAGCATGATATGTTTAAGAATAAATTTAACAAAAAATGTGCAGACATGTATTCAAAACTATAAAACATCACTAAAGCAAGTTAAAGAAGAACTAAATAAATGGAGAGAGAGTACATGAATTGGAAGACTCAATATAATTAAGAAACCAAATCTACCCAAACTGATCATGTGATGTTCATGAGTAGAATCTAAAATTTGTAAGTACAAAGGATCCAGATTAGTTAAAAAGACTTTTATGAACAACAAATTTGGAGTATTTACCTACCTGATTTCAACACTTGCTAAATACNAAAAAAAAAAAAAAAAGATCAATAAAATTGACAAGCTAGATTGACCGAGAAGAGAGAAGACACAAATTGCTAATATCAGGAATGAAAGAGGGCACATCATTACAGATGCTATAGATACTAAAGGATGAAAGGAGATATTAAGAACAATCCTATGCCAATAAATCTGACCACTTAAAGAGGCAAATTATTTGAAAAATACAATTTACCAAACAGAAAAAGAAATAAAGAGTCTATAAATAGTCATATGCTTACTAAAAAAAAAGTTAATTTGTAAATAAATATCTTTCCATAAGGAAAACTGCAGTCCTAGATAGCATCACTGATGGAAAATCCCATGGACAGAGAAGCCTGGCTACAGTCTATAGGGTTAAAAAAAGACAGACACAACTGAGTGACTAAGCATGCATGCATACACAGAAAAATCTAATGAGTCTGCAAAATGTTACTAGAATTAATAAGTTCTAGATCTCAGAATACAAAGCCAATATGCAAAAATCAATCCAAAGTATTTCTATATAGTATCAGTACAAATTAGAAAAGAAATGTTATAATTCCATTTATAAAATACCATGAAAAAGCATGATATGTTTAAGAATAAATTTAACAAAAAATGTGCAGACATGTATTCAAAACTATAAAACATCACTAAAGCAAGTTAAAGAAGNAAAGAGATGCAGTCTTTTCTTGAAGCCTCTCCTCCACTGTCTTTCACCCAGGCGTCCCAAGCTGAGACCCACCACTAGGTAGACCACCCAGCACTCATTCTCAGCTGTCCCTGGAAGTGGCTGGGACCCATCCACAAACCCCTGGGTCCAAATGTGTTTCAGAATCCAGAACTTTGGGAATTTTAGAAAGTTAATGTAGTATATTTACTTATATTATGTAAAACCCCAGTGGAACCTTGGCAGGACTCAGTAGTCAAATGCATCAGTATTTCAGCACCGAACGTTCACACTACATGGGATAAAGACAATGAAGAGCTGCAGGTCAGTTCAGTTCAGGTCGTGCTGCCAAATGAGTTTCTAAAAAACTTAAAGTTTTCAGAACTGTTTTACATTTTGAAATTGCAGATAAGGGATGCTGCTGCTGCTGCTGCTAAGTTGCTTTAGTCGTGTCCGACTCTGTGCGACCCCATAGATGGCAGCCCACCAGGCTCCCCCGTCTAGGCCTGCCTAGTTTCTCCTTTCTCTTCTTTTTATTGTTTCTTTCCCAAACGAATATGCCATAGAGAGATTCCTCCTGCGTTTGTGGGCAAAGTTTGAAAGGCAGTTAATAAAGAGTGATGAAATCCTTGTGCTTAGCCCAAATTTAAATGGAAAAAAAAAATCTTTGTTTCACCTGGGCAAACCTCTTTCACAACACCTGCCCATCTGTCATCTTCTGTATTCCCTAATTTGTCTTCAAAGAACCAAACCATCTGCCACCTTCCAGCCCAGCCCTTGCACCTGCAGCAGCCAGATGGCCACCTTTTGTTCAAAAGTGCCTAACCCCTCCTTTAATCCTCCCTGACATCCAGAGTCAGTGCGTGTTAATCACAGATTATGGGGGTGGGGGAGGGGGGAGGACTTCATCCTTGAAAGAAAAAAATGATAGGGACTAATTATTCACTCATAGACTCCTGTGGGATCATGGTAAATCTTTTAGTGAACTGAGGGAAGGTTCCTAGAGGAGCCCTTCACTTCTAACCCTCTTTCAGGTCGACTGACCTCAGTGCAGTGTTCCCCTCTGTCCCACACTCACCTTTCACAGAGCTTCCTCTTACTAAACCCTCACAATCCCCACACCCCACATCTACCTTAGCAGCTGGGGATATTGTTTTTGCGAGAGTTGGACCTATGTGCTTACATTTCTGCTGTGTTTATGATTCAGAAGTTGGTCACCTGAATAGCCCTCCAGCCATAGAAACGATTCCAATCCCCATCTCCCAGAGGCCTCAGGCCCCTTCCCTTTGTCCTGGTCAGCAGGTTCNCTGTCCCACACTCACCTTTCACAGAGCTCCCTCTTACTAAACCCTCACAATCCCCACACCCCACCTCTACCCTTAGCAGCTGGAGATATTGTTTTTGCGAGAGTTGGACCTATGTGCTTACATTTCTGCTGTGTTTATGATTCAGAAGTTGGTCACCTGAATGGCCCTCCAGCCATAGAAACGATTCCAATCCCCATCTCCCAGAGGCCTCAGGCCCCTTCCCTTTGTCCTGGTCAGCAGGTTCTAACTTCCTCATCTCAGTCTTGAAGAGTGGCCTATCGTGCAGTAACTCAGATGGAGACGCAACCCGCTTTCTTGGATCATCTCGAAACACCTGCCATGCCGGATGCTGCTGGCAATACACCTCCCACTGAAGGGGCAGAGGCCAGGGTGGGGGCTACACAGCAGGCCCAGCTGTGAGCTAAAAGCAAACTAACTGACTAACTGACCTCTTGAAAGAAGCTTTGGTGTCTCAGGCCCAGCCCTCGGACCCTCCTCACACCATTCTCTCCCTGGTCTCCCTCCACACTCTGTCTCAAAATTCTGCTCGTTAGAAGTTGCCAGGCAAATTGTTTGCTCATTCATTTTTCTTCCTGCAGTCTGACAGACAGAGCGGGCCTCACTGGGCCGAGGCCAAACCAGATGGGCCCCACCACACTGGCCACCAGTGGGCTTCTCTCAGATGGGCCCCCGCACCTGTGTCTGTGGCCAGACCTGGGAAACGTGTATACCTGTGATCGGCTGGAAGAAGCACAAGCTGGAACCAAGATTGCCGGGAGAAGTATCAATAACCTCAGATATGCAGACGACACCACCCTTACGGCAGGAAGTGAAGAGGAACTAAAAAGCCTCTTGATGAAAGTGAAAGAGGAGAGTGGAAAAGTTGGCTTAAAGCTCAACATTCAGAAAACGAAGATCATAGCATCTGGTCCCATCACTTCATGGGAAACAGTGGAAACAGTGTCAGACTTTATTTTGGGGGCTCCAAAATCACTGCAGATGGTGATTGCAGCCAGGAAATTAAAAGATGCTTACTCCTTGGAAGGAAAGTTATGACCAACCTAGACAGCACATTAAAGAGCAGAGACATCATTTTGCCAACAAATGTTCATCTAGTCAAGCTATGGTTTTTCCAGTGGTCATGTATGGATGTAAGAACTGGACTGTGAAGAAAGCTGAGCACCGAGAATTTGTGCTTTTGAACTGTGGTGTTGGGGAAGACTCTTGAGAGTCCCTTGGACTGCAAAGAGATCCAACCAGTCCATCCTAAAGGAGATCAGTCCTGGGTGTTCATTGGAAGACTGATGCTGAGGCTGAAACTCCAGTACTTTGGCCACCTCATGCGAAGAGTTGACTCATTGGAAAAGACCCTGATGCTGGGAAAGATTGAGGGCAGGAGGAAAAGGGGATGACAGAGGATGAGATGACTGGATGGCATCACCGACTCAATGAACATAAATTTGGGTAAACTCCAGGAGTTGGTGATGGACAGGGAGGCCTGGCATACTGCGATTCATGAGGTAGCAAAGAGTCAGACACGACTGAGCAACTAAACTGAACTGAACTGTGATCTGATCCCACGGGCCTGGTGTCCTGGTGTTCCCATGTCTGTCTGTGTCCTAGGAGGTTTTCTAGCTGTAATGAATCACAGCTAAAGAACACTTGAGCATCCTCTCTGAGCCCTGCTAGGTTCCATGTACCTTATGTGTGACCTTAACCACATTACCCTCTTACTACCGTCCCTGTTCACAGACAGGAGATCTGAGACCTGGAAAAGTTAGGTAACATTTTCATGGACTGAATTATCTGGGGTCTCTAGGTTCTGGGTCCCCTGACACATCTTTGTGTGTGCCTCACAATTATGTGTCTCCATGTTGGTGCAAATATACATTTGCAGCCCCAGAAACCCCATATCCTCATCCTGGCCCCCTGCTCATCTCAGAGTGGGTCTCTCCTATGCTGGTCCTGGGAAGGCTTAGAGCTGCAGGCGTAGGTGTTGGTGTGTGGCCCAAAGATAGGGATGAGGGGGTAGTTTCTGTGCCTGCACTGACAGGGTTCAATCCAGGCAGCTTTCCTGCACTGGATTCAGTGGGACCAGCACTCCCTGTCTCCATGAACTCCAAGGGAGCAAGGAGGATAGTGGTCCTGTAGGTGGCTGGCAGTCTAGGCCCCTCTCTCTGGGGATGGAGCCCACATTCTGCCAGGCTTGACTTAGGACACACTAAGGGAGATGGGCTCCATCTGCCATGCAGAGAGAGACAGGGCAGGACTTTCTAGCAGTGATGGCTGATGGATGAAGGACCGTTGCAGGGCTCTGATGACAGAGGAAGCATCTCCTTTCTAGGAGTGCAGGTGAGAAGCCCCCTCTCTCAGAATATTCCCCACCTCCACTACTTACAAACACTATCTATAAACCTTGAAACAACTGATAAGCGTTGCAACTTATTGCAGCTGTCCCCATGTCACAGATGAGGACATGTGGCTTAGAGACATTAAGTGATCTGCTCAAGGCCAGAGTCTAGAGGCTAGAGGCAGATCCACAAAGCAACTCCAAGTCCTTTCTGACTCCAAAGCTTGGACCCCTTCCTACATCAAAGTATTTGGGAACTACTTGGTTCTTCCTTTGGATTTCTCCAATTCCTGGAGTAAGGTACCACCTCACGAGGAAGAGACAGCTATGTTCTCTGACCCCAGAGTTTGCTGGCTGGAGCAGGGCTGTCAGTATCCTCTGTCTGGGCCTAGATTCTCCACTGGAAGAGCACAAGCCTTCCCCCTGACTCCTGCAATCATTTATCCTTAGAAATTCAACGCACTGATCCAAGTCATACTGAAGCCACTTTACAGTAAGGGGGACTGAAGCATCCGCCCACATCACCCATGGTGGGTCTGGGCAGGATGACACCTGGAAGCCAGCCTCCTGGAGCAGAACACCCAGTCCTGAGCCTCTCCCTGATCGTGAGCTCGCACCCTTCCACGGGTATGACTGAGGGTGGGGTCAGAAGAGTCCACCAGCAGGATCTCACAGCCACCCTGCAGAGCCACTGGGGACCCATCCTCCGCCCTCCCCTACCTGAGAATTGCTCTTAGGATAAATCTCAGCATCCTCTGCGCAGCCCCAGGCCCTGCCTGGCCTGACTCCTGCCCCTGCCGTCACTCCCCTCTCTCAGGTCCACTGACCACACTGTTTCTCAAAGCCTCCACTTTCTCTGCCCCTCTGCTTGGAGCACACTTTCCGGGAATGTTCCTCCCTTTCTGTCTCCTTCTCAGTGTACTGTCCTCCCTGGCCCTCCAGGTCTGCCAATGCCCCTGTTAGAGGCATTCAGAGCCCCCCAGACTAGGTCCAGGTTGTTGGTGATTATCTGGGATTGTTTCATGTCCTTCTGCACTAGGCACAGAGGATGTGAGAGCAGGGACCATTCGTGTCTCGATCGCCTCTCTGTTTCCATTCACATGCCTGTGTGTGGTAGTTGTTTAGTAAATATCTGAAAGATGCATACAGACATGATGGAAGCAAGGAAGGANGTGAGAGCAGGGACCATTTGTGTCTCGATCGCCTCTCTGTTTCCATTCACATGCCTGTGTGTGGTAGTTGTTTAGTAAATATCTGAAAGATGCATACAGACATGATGGAAGCAAGGAAGGAGGGAGGGAGGGAGAGGAGCGTTATCAGCCTCTAATTGCACAATTTCCTAGTGCTGATGCACACCCGCTCATTTTGCTGTAGAAATGTCGCTTGTGAAGCTTTCATTCCTCTGAAGTCACTCAGGAGAGAAAACACATCAGAACAAGGCGACAGAGGAAGCCGTTCCCAGGACTGCTGAGACCTCTGTTCTGTTGGTCCCTGACTCACCTTCCAGACACACACATCCGTGACATCCTTCCTCAAGGTGATCATCACTCACAGGGGTGACTCCCCTGGATTCCGCCGTCCCAGGATGACTCAGTCTTACACTCCAGCCAGACTTCCCACCGGCTCCTGCGGCCGTGCCAGCTGGACTCCTGGTCGACCCCGCACAGGCTGAGGTCACCAGCTCCCCCTGCCTGACCTTGGCCACCTCGGCCTCAATCCCAGGGTTTTTCTGCACTGCTTTTCCTCTCCTTCACCAAGGATGGTTCACTTGTCACCTCTTTCTGGAACCAAGAAGAATGAGAAGGGAACCAAACTAAGGCGGCTGCTCTGCTGGCCGTGCCTCTCTTCCACTTCTCGAAGCCTGCTGGTGACCCGGATGTGGGCCCCACCCGACAAAGCTGACCTGCCCTTCCACGGTTTATCCTGAGCATCACCATGAGTCTCACTTGCTCCAGGGAATCTGGGAAAAGCTGAGGGAGGGTGTGAGGAGGGGCAGGATGAGACAGCCTGTCTGGGGCTGCAGCAATGAAGCCCCGCTTGCTCACGGCTGCAACGGTGCACCCAGTGGGTCCTGCCCTTAACCACCAGCCTGCAGAGAATCAGGCCCACTGCAAGAGGCCCACTTGCCTCTTCCGGGAAGCAAGACATGACCACAGGCCACAGGGCAGGGAAGGGACCCAGAGCCTCACAGCCCTGTGCTCTGACTGGGAAAGGCCGCTGGAAACCCACCGCCGGCTCTTCCCAGAAAGCAGTCTGCAGGCACCTGGCAGGAAAGGGCTCTGGTCCCAGCCAAGTGGGTGGGTGGCTGGGCTGGTTGCAGTGAGAGCTGAACTTCAGCTGCAGCCCTCCCCGGGGGCTCCTGCAGGCAGAAGTGGCTCAAGAGCTTATGGTCCAACGTGCTGCTGTCCCCAGNCTGACTGGGAAAGGCCGCTGGAAACCCACCGCCGGCTCTTCCCAGAAAGCAGCCTGCAGGCAACCTGGCAGGAAAGGGCTCTGGTCCCAGCCAAGTGGGTTGGTGGCTGGGCTGGTTGCAGTGAGAGCTGACCTTCAGCTGCAGCCCTCCCCGGGGGCTCCTGCAGGCAGAAGTGGCTCAAGAGCTTATGGTCCAACGTGCTGCTGTCCCCAGAGCATCTCAGGGCCTGCTGTTAGTGGATCAGTGGAGAGAGGCTGATATATGCCTGCTCCTTCATTTTATATGTGGGGGAACTGAGGCTTGGTCATACCAGTCATATTAGTGGTAAAAGCCTGAGCTGGATCTAAGAATATGTGTCCCTGAGAGAGGATCTCTGTGTGGCCTCAGGGGCTGGCACCTAGCCTTGCTCAGAGATGAAATGTAGGTGCCTGCCTCAGAGAAGGGGCTTCAGATGGGGGCTCTAGGAAGAAGAGAAGGCGAAAGGGAAGCTTTGCCATGGAAGGAAGATTATTTTAAACTCTTCACTCCCAAAAAAGGTGAACTGTCCCTCTGAAACCCTGAACAGAACTAATCAAGAACCTTCCACCTTGAACTCTCCTGACAGAATAGACAAGCACCTCACACCTGGAGCTAATCATAACAAAGGCAGNTGAAAGGGAAGCTTTGCCAAGGAAGGAAGATTATTTTAAACTCTTCACTCCCCAAAAAGGTGAACTGTCCCTCTGAAACCCTGAACAGAACTAATCAAGAACCTTCCACCTTGAACTCTCCTGGCAGAATAGACAAGCACCTCACACCTGGAGCTAATCATAACAAAGGCAGAAAGTGAAAGGGGACAGAGTATGTATTTACAAATGGAAAAAAAAAAAACCATGATGGACTTCTTGAATTTCCTTTCCTTGCCTTTTTTCACTTAAAAAATTATTTTACGCTTTTTAACTTGTTTTTGCTCTATATTTTGGAATTGCTTTTTACACTCGTTGGTGAATAAGATCAATTAATTNAATGGAAAAAAAAAAAACCATGATGGACTTCTTGAATTTCCTTTCCTTGCCTTTTTTCACTTAAAAAATTATTTTACGCTTTTTAACTTGTTTTTGCTCTATATTTTGGAATTGCTTTTTACACTCGTTGGTGAATAAGATCAATTAATTAATGATGTTAAACTTCATTATTACAAAAAAATTTAGAAGAGGCAGTCTTGATCCTTGATGATCACTGTGGTATTTTCAGAGAATCTCTTCATTACTAAACTGAAAACTTGTCCATAAAGATCTCCCAGTCCTAAAAGGGCAAGTCCCCAGGGCACAAGCAGCTGTGCAGCACAGAGGGGAATGCTCCAGGCTACATCCGGTGCCTCTGGTTCCTTGCCTTTCTGCTGCTGTGCACCGGACTTCTGTGTCACTGATGCCCTGCTGTCACTGAGTGCCCAGTGCCTGGTCCAGGGGCTGCAAGAGGTGGAGTGTGAGAAGAAACATAACATGGCTGGGTGGATGGTGGATAGAAATGGTGATGATGCTCAAAGTGGGATTTATGGGCATCCTGAGAATAACGGTGGGTGTGGAAACGACTACGGAAGGTAGAAATAAGAAATGAAGACAAGAAAGAATTTAGCATTTATTGAGCACTTACTAAATGCCAGGCAGTTATTTGGTATTCTGTAATTTACCAAGTAGGGCTTCGCTGGTGGCTCAGTGGTAAAGAATATGCCTGCTAATGCAGGAGACCTGGGTTCAGTCTCTGGGTTGGGAAGATCCCCTGGAGAAGGAAATGGCAACCCACTCCAGTATTTTTTCCTGGGAAATCTTATGATGAGAGGAACCTGATGGGCTACAGTCGTGGGGTCACAAAAAGTTGGACATGACTCAGTGACTAAGCAACAATTTACCAACTGCCTTCCTACAATCTCTCTCTCACTCACACTCATTTTTCACAGTACTTTTCACTTCAGAATATTAGATTATGTGAGCATCTAGTCACTTGCTTATTATTTGTGTCTCCCAATAGAACACAAATTCCATGACAAGTTCCGTAGGTCTTAATCACTGCTTCCTTCCTAGCATCTAGAATGAAATTTGGCACATAGTAGTTTATAGTTTAATAAATATTTGCTCAATGAATGGATGAATAAAATCATCAACAAGTGTTTTTGAGAGAGATTACTATTCCCATTTTAGAGATCAGTGCCAGATTCAGACTTAAATTGGAGAAAGGGAAAACTACTAGACCATTCAGGTATGACCTAAATCAAATCCCTTATGATTATACAGTGGAAGTGAGAAATAGATTTAAGGGCCTACATCTGATAGACAGAGTGCCTGATGAACTATGAACAGAGGTTTGTGACATTGTACAGGAGACAGGGATCAAGACCATCTCCAGGGAAAANGAAGAGTTAACTCATTGGAAAAGACTTTGATGCTGGGAAGGATTGCGGGCAAGAGGAGAAGGGGACGACTGAAGATGAGATGGCTGGATGGCATCACCGACTCGATGGATGTGAGTCTGAATGAACTCCGCGAGTGGTGATGAACAGGTAGGCCTGGCATGCTGCAATTCATGGGGCCACAGAGTCGGACACGACTGAGCGACTGAACTAAACTGAACTGATGCTAAATAAATTAAATCAGATAAAGACAAACATTATATGTTATCATTTAAAAGTGAAATCTAAAGAGTCAAACAAATGAAGAAATATAACAAGACATAAACAGACTCAAAGATTCAGAGAACAAACTAGTGGTTACCAGTAGGAGAGGGAAGGGGATAAAAAGGCACAAACTACTAGGTATAAAATAAATAAGCTACAAGTACATAATGTATACCATAGGGATATAGCAATGTTTTACAATAACTTTAAATAAAATATAATCTATAAAAATTTTGAAACACTATGTTGTACATCAGAAACTAACACAATTTTGTAAAGCAACTATACTTGGATAATAATAAAAAAGACCAAGAGACACCTCCTTCTGCCCTACTATTTTGAGCAGTCTTTTCCTGCCTTTAGAATCAAACTGAAACTTCAGCTCTCTTGGGTCTCCAGGTTGTTGATGGCAGATTTTGAGACTTTTCAACCTCCATAATCCTGTAATTCAGTTCTTTAACATAAATCTCTTTACATACGTATATACAACCTGTTGGTTCTGTTTCTCAGGCGACCCTGAATACACATGACATGCTCCGGGAAGAAATGTTGGGCCTGTACTGACCTTGAGGCTTTTGTCCATTCTGTTGAGGTTCCACATACTTCATGAGGTCCAAAAGAGCACCTGCCACAAGATGGGGGTTCAGTAACAATGGCTACAAAGACTTGTTGTATTCATCCTCTGTTCACTAATGCTGAATAGAAACATGGAAACAGAGTGAAGTAGAAAAGAATAGCAGGTCATGTGGTCTGGTATTCCCATCTCTTTCAGGATTTTCCATAGTTTATTGTGACCCACACAGTCAAAGGCTTTGGCATAGTCAATAAAGCAGAAATAGATGCTTTTCTGGAATTATCTTGCCTCTTTGATGATCCATTGGATGTTGGCAACTTGCTCTCTGGTTCCTCTACCTTTTCTAAAACCAGCTTGAACATCTGGAAGTTCACAATTCACGTATTGCTGAAGCCTGGCTTGGAGAATTTTTACTAGCTTGTGAGATGAGTGCAATTGTGTGGTAGTTTGAGCATTCTTTGGCATTACCTTTCTTTGGGATTGGAATGAAAACTGACCTTTTCCAGTCCTGTGGCCACAGCTGAGTTTTCCAAATTTGCTGGCATATTGAGTGCAGCACTTTCACAGCATCATCTTTCAGGATCTGAAATAACTCAACTGAAATTCCATCACCTCCACTAGCTTTGTTTGTAGTGATGCTTCCTAATGAAATGTTGTTGTTGAATCACGACGCAGGGATTCTTAGCCCCCGGAGGAGAAGAATTCAATCCGGGGCCAGAGACGAGGCTTGATCGCTCAGAGCTTTTGTGTAATAAAGTTTTATTAAAGTATATAAGAGATAGAGGAAGCTTCTGACATAGGCATCAGAAGGGGGTAGAAAGACTACCCGCTTGTTAGTTTTAGCAATGAGTTTATATATTCTCCAACTAATCCAAAGAAGGTCTGGAGGTTGTAAAGATTTCACCAGACCTACTCCCATAATTTACATTTTAAGATAACAGAATTAGCCAGAAGGTTTAATCCAGAGACTGTCCTCAGGCAGAATACATAATATATTGCTGTTATATAATCCTTGTAAAGAGAAGGTTTAATCCAGAGACTGTTCTCAAGCAGAATACATTGTTGTTATCTAATCCTAAGGAATGTAAAGAAATGTTTGTCCTTTCTTCCCCCTTGAGAATTCCAGACCCCCCTCTCCTTGGGGACCCCTAGACTTCTTATCAACCTGCCTAGGAAATGACTCTCTCACTAATGCCCACTTGACTTCACATTCCAGGATGTTTCAAAGCATAATCAAAAGTACATTTTTAACTGTTAGGACCTAACTGGAGCCAAGACCAGCTCTGAGGGGCAGGCTGGGTCTGAGGTTTGGTCTCTGGGAGGGTGGAGGCACTGGGACAGGCAGTGTGGCTTGACCAATCAGAAAAAAAAATCCCCGTAGCTCCCCCCCCTCGCCAGACCTGAGCCAATCAGGATGAGGATGGAAATCCCCTGAGAAAGCCCGCGCCTGTGGAAATCTAGCCAATCAGTAGATGTCAAGAAACGCTTGCAACCAATCCGCCCTTACCAACTCCCTGTCTTTGTTCTAAGTCTATAAATACTGCTATAATTCAGGGCTCGGGTCCCTCTTGCCTTACTCCACTGTATTGGATGTGGCAGGGGTGCCCTAACTCGAGTTAGCAATAAATAAACTCCCTTCTTGATCTTGCATTACCTTGGTGGACTTGTTCTCTCAGTCTATTCGGGCGGGGACTTGGACTCGGAGCACAACATTAACTACAAGATATAGGAGCCAAATATTCTGGCTCGAGTTCCAAAGATCTACATTACAAGACAAAAAAGTTCTAGACACCTTTTGGACAACAAAAATACTCAAAATTTATAAACTGTACACTTAGAAAATGCCTATCATAATAAATAATGTTATATATATGTTTTATCCCCCAAAATCTAGGCTTTAATATTAAAAAGAACTTGAGAAATGAATCACACCACGTCAAGAACCAAACACGGAGGAGACAAGATGGCAGAGAAATAGGTGAACATGGGGTACATCTCTCTCCATGGATGCATCAGGAATACGCCTTCAGACACAGAAGACCTCGCAGAACACCAGCTGAAAACAGCCAGAGACCACTGGAAAGGGATGTATAGATCCACACAAAACTCGGTAGGATGAAAGAAGGAGGGGAAAAAGAGAAGAGTGGCCAGGACTGGACCTACACTCAAGGAGGTGGGGGACCTGATGTCAGATCCTGACATTGACACAATTGATTGGGACAGAGGAGAAGCATTTGAGACTGTTGGAGAGTATAGCAGTTGATCTGAGATGGGCAAATGGAATATGAAACACAGAGACAATCCTTGCAACAGCCCTACATAGCCTAGGCAGGGATGCAAGTCTCCTGGAATGCATGACAGCTGGGAGCTGGAGGATAGGGACTGGAAAGCAATCCCAGGGCAGGGTCTGCTGTTGACTGTGGGGAAATGGCCAAATGGGACATGAAGGAGGAGATCCTAAAATGCATTTGATGGAAAACCAGGTAGTCATGGAGGCAGGGTGATACTGCTGAGTCATATGCAGGGGCTGGAGCCATTACTGTAGCCTCTCTCCATACACCAGTGCTGACAGTCGACCAACCGAGACCCTGGGGAGAGTGGCCCTTCAAGTGCCTAACACACCAAGCAGCAGGGAAGATCCCAGCCAGGAGGTCCCTTTAAATGCTTGAAAGGGCCAATAAGCAGAAAAGAACCAGCCAATGAGACCCTTTGAATGACAGCTGCCAGAAGATAGAAACAGACTCTAATAGTACCATAGCTCCTGCAGCTGAGGCAGCCAACATCCCTGCACACTTGGTATATCCAGGGTCCCCACAATCCAAGCAGCTACACCACCTTCACACCAACCCCCAACTGGAGCAGAGCTCTCAGAAGCTAGAAAAAAAACCAATAGTGCTATAGTTCCTACTCCTCCTGGCTGCCAGCTCCCTCGTGTACCTGGGACTGCCAGAGAACCTGGGATCCATGCAGCTGTGCCACCTCTACACCTGGCCCTCAATAAGGGCACACCCAAGTCCTCTGGGGAAGCCCCAGAAGCAAACTCCTGTGGATGATTCACATGCAGAGGTGGAGATAAAAACACAATTGAAATCCAGAGGCAATGTGGCTAAGAAAAAGTATCAAAAACCTTCCCACCAGCTGTACAAGCTGCAGATTAAATCCGCAAGATCAACTAGGCAGACTCTGTGTCTATGGAATATATGAAAGGACAATGAGGGTTCTGTGGGGGGAGGGGAAATTTTCCTCTCATTTTAAATTTCTTTTTTTTCTTCTTCTTTTTTAATTAAAATTTTCAATCTTTTTGTTTGTTTTTACTTTTGTAATTTTCCTGCTATAAATAATTATTCTTTAATATGTATAAAT
>SJYW01005955.1:37547-51170 GCA_006410735.1 Raphicerus campestris
TTGTGTAATAAAGTTTTATTAAAGTATAAAAAAGATAGAGGAAGCTTCTGACATAGGCATCAGAAAGGGGTAGAAAGACTACCCGCTTGTTAGTTTTAGCAATGAGTTTATATATTCTCCAACTAATCCAAAGAAGGTCTGGAGGTTGTAAAGATTTCACCAGACCTACTCCCATAATTTACATTTTAAGATAACAGAATTAGCCAGAAGGTTTAATCCAGAGACTGTCCTCAGGCAGAATACATAATATATTGCTGTTATATAATCCTTGTAAAGAGAAGGTTTAATCCAGAGACTGTCCTCAGGCAGAATACATTGTTGTTATCTAATCCTAAGGAATGTAGAGAAATAAGTTTGTCCTTTCTTCCCCCTTGAGAATTCCAGACCCCTCTCTCCTTGGGGACCCCTAGACTTCTTATCAACCTGCCTAGGAAATGACTCTCTCACTAATGCCCACTTGACTTCACATTCCAGGATGTTTCAAAGCATAATCAAAAGTACATTTTTAACTGTTAGGACCTAACTGGAGCCAAGACTGGCTCTGAGGGGCAGGCTGGGTCTGAGGTTTGGTCTCTGGGAGGGTGGAGGCACTGGGACAGGCAGTGTGGCTTGACCAATCAGAAAAAAAAATCCCCGTAGCTCCCCCCCCTCGCCAGACCTGAGCCAATCAGGATGAGGATGGAAATCCCCTGAGAAAGCCCGCGCCTGTGGAAATCTAGCCAATCAGTAGATGTCAAGAAACGCTTGCAACCAATCCGCCCTTACCAACTCCCTGTCTTTGTTCTAAGTCTATAAATACTGCTATAATTCAGGGCTCGGGTCCCTCTTGCCTTACTCCACTGTATTGGATGTGGCAGGGGTGCCCTAACTCGAGTTAGCAATAAATAAACTCCCTTCTTGATCTTGCATTACCTTGGTGGACTTGTTCTCTCAGTCTATTCGGGCGGGGACTTGGACTCGGAGCACAACATTAACTACAAGATATAGGAGCCAAATATTCTGGCTCGAGTTCCAAAGATCTACATTACAAGACAAAAAAGTTCTAGACACCTTTTGGACAACAAAAATACTCAAAATTTATAAACTGTAGACTTAGAAAATGCCTATCATAATAAATAATGTTATATATATGTTTTATCCCCCAAAATCTAGGCTTTAATATTAAAAAGAACTTGAGAAATGAATCACACCACGTCAAGAACCAAACACGGAGGAGACAAGATGGCAGAGAAATAGGTGAACATGGGGTACATCTCTCTCCATGGATGCATCAGGAATACGCCTTCAGACACAGAAGACCTCGCAGAACACCAGCTGAAAACAGCCAGAGACCACTGGAAAGGGATGTATAGATCCACACAAAACTCGGTAGGATGAAAGAAGGAGGGGAAAAAGAGAAGAGTGGCCAGGACTGGACCTACACTCAAGGAGGTGGGGGACCTGATGTCAGATCCTGACATTGACACAATTGATTGGGACAGAGGAGAAGCATTTGAGACTGTTGGAGAGTATAGCAGTTGATCTGAGATGGGCAAATGGAATATGAAACACAGAGACAATCCTTGCAACAGCCCTACATAGCCTAGGCAGGGATGCAAGTCTCCTGGAATGCATGACAGCTGGGAGCTGGAGGATAGGGACTGGAAAGCAATCCCAGGGCAGGGTCTGCTGTTGACTGTGGGGAAATGGCCAAATGGGACATGAAGGAGGAGATCCTAAAATGCATTTGATGGAAAACCAGGTAGTCATGGAGGCAGGGTGATACTGCTGAGTCATATGCAGGGGCTGGAGCCATTACTGTAGCCTCTCTCCATACACCAGTGCTGACAGTCGACCAACCGAGACCCTGGGGAGAGTGGCCCTTCAAGTGCCTAACACACCAAGCAGCAGGGAAGATCCCAGCCAGGAGGTCCCTTTAAATGCTTGAAAGGGCCAATAAGCAGAAAAGAACCAGCCAATGAGACCCTTTGAATGACAGCTGCCAGAAGATAGAAACAGACTCTAATAGTACCATAGCTCCTGCAGCTGAGGCAGCCAACATCCCTGCACACTTGGTATATCCAGGGTCCCCACAATCCAAGCAGCTACACCACCTTCACACCAACTCCCAACTGGAGCAGAGCTCTCAGAAGCTAGAAAAAAAACCAAAAGTGCTATAGTTCCTACTCCTCCTGGCTGCCAGCTCCCTCGTGTACCTGGGACTGCCAGAGAACCTGGGATCCATGCAGCTGTGCCACCTCTACACCTGGCCCTCAATAAGGGCACACCCAAGTCCTCTGGGGAAGCCCCAGAAGCAAACTCCTGTGGATGATTCACATGCAGAGGTGGAGATAAAAACACAATTGAAATCCAGAGGCAATGTGGCTAAGAAAAAGTATCAAAAACCTTCCCACCAGCTGTACAAGCTGCAGATTAAATCCACAAGATCAACTAGACAGACTCTGTGTCTATGGAATATATGAAAGGACAATGAGGGTTCTGTGGGGGGAGGGGGAATTTTCCTCTCATTTTAAATTTCTTTTTTTTCTTCTTCTTCTTTTTTAATTAAAATTTTCAATCTTTTTGTTTGTCTTTACTTTTGTAATTTTCCTGCTATAAATAATTATTCTTTAATATGTATAAATTTTTTATATACTTCTATTTAACTTTGTTTTTCTATTTTTTCTCTCTTTTCTTCTTTTTCTTCCTCCTTGTTTTTTTTTTTTTTTTCACCGTNCTTCTTCTTCTACTTCTTCTTTTCACCATCTTCTTCTTCTTCTTCTTCTTCTTCTTCTTCTTCTCACCTTCTTCTTCTTCTTCTTTTCTTCTTCTTCTTCTTCTTCTCTATTTCTTTTTCTTCCTCCTTGTTTTTTTTTTTTTTTTTTTTCCACCGTGTTTGTTAACTTTTCTCTTTGCTTTGCTTTATTCCCCCATTGGTGCTCTGTTTAGGATTTATTTTCTAGTTTGCATTTTAGTTAGTTTTGTTTTTAATTGGTCAATATCATTTTTTGTTTTCTTTGCTCATCACTTTCTTGTACTTTCTTTTCTTTGGACTGCTTTGATTTTGTGTCTGTGTGTGTGTGTGTGTGTGTCCAATTATTATTTGTCTGATTTTGTATTTACCATTTGTCTGGGATTAGTCTTTTGTTCCTTGATTTATTTTGGTTTTTTGTTTGTTTTCTTGTTTGTGTGTTTGTTTTCATTGTCTTAAATTCTAAAACAAACAACTTGTGAAATCTTGGTTAGTGTCCAAACACTAATATACATAAAAAGAGAAAATGACAGTAACACATTGATAGTAGGGGACTTTATACCCCATTAACATCAATGGACAGACCATCAAAAGAGAAAACTAACAAAGGAACACAAGCCTTAAATGATACATTACACCAGAAGGACCTAATTGATATCTTCAAGACATTCCATCCAAATGCAGAAGAATACATTTTCTTAAGTGCACATGGAACATACTACAGGATAGACCATATCTTAGGTCACTAATTAAGCCTCAGTAAATTGAAGAAAATTAAAATGATATCAAGAGATCAGAAGACGGCAGAGGAGTAAGATGAGGAGTTGGCCAGCCTCCCCACAAATACATCAAAAACACATTAAAAAATAGAGCAACTCCTACAAAGAAACCTTTAGGTGACAAAGAACACCCCAGGCCTCCAGGGGGGCAGGATAAGCTCCCTAGGAGGTAGGAGAGAGGATGAGGTAGGAGAGAGGATGCAGACATAAAAGGGGAAGAAACAGAGAAATTCAGGATGGAAGCTTGTCCCCCCAAGGGATGGAGGGAGTCGTAAAGGAGGAAGAGTTCCCATGCTACTGGGAATCTCCCTCATAGGTGGGCCAAGGGGAAGCTGTGGAATCTCAGAAAACTGGGCAAAGCAGGGACCTAGAGGCAAGATTACAGAGAAAGCTGCACTTCTCAGGTCACAAGAAGCCCACAGAGAGTGGCCCTGACCAGATAGCAGGCTTGGGGAACCAAGAGAAGCCCACACAAGTCTCTGTGATGCAGAGAGCAGGGTTGGGGAGCCAAGAAAAGATCCCACACAAGCAGCTATCCAGCAAACTTTGGCCTTCAGGGCAGGGTGTGACTAGGGAAGAGAAGCACTGGCAAAGATTTCAGGGACAAGTAGAGAGCTGGTAGCAGGGAAGATATGCTGAGAAGCCACTTCAACCATCTGTGGAAATAGACATGCTTAAAATTGCCAACAGCAGAAGGCCTGCCTGAAGACATATCAGAGAGATGAGATCCAGCTCCAACAACTAGAACACAGACACAAGCTCCTCCAACCAGGAGAATATCACAATACACAAACCCAACCTGATCCAAGTGGGTGCATTCTACAACCAAGAACTACAGCCTTGAGAACCTTTATCTTTTCCTCTTTTAAATCATGTTTATTCCCCCTATATATTTCTACCATTACATTAGCCTTTTGCATTGCTATGGAGTATTCCTCTTATTATTCCTTGTTAAGCAAAAAATTTTTAAGATTTTTTTTTACCCCTTTTTTTTGCTGATCTTTTTTTATTATGTTTTTGTTATATTTGACTGCTGTTCTAATACTTCTTTATCAATGTAGCTATTCAAGAATGTGTGTGTGTGTGTATAAATCTTTTTCACATAAATGTGTGTGTATAAAGCAGATTTATCTCTGCTTTTCTATTTTTTCTTTACTCTCTTTTTTTAACCTTCTCTTCCACCCCTTTCTTTTCTCTTTTCTCTCCGTTCTGATCTTTTTCTCTTTTCCTTTTTATCTTCGATCTTTTTTCACCATGTAAGTAAAATTGTTGTGCTGTCTTTGCTCTGTTCCCCAGTTTGCCATCTGTTCAGGCTCAGTTTTCCAGATTGACCATTAGTAGGCTCTGCTTTTAATTGGCTGATATCACTTTTAGTTTCCGTTGTTCACAGGGTCAATCTCCTGTACTCTTTTCTTTAGAATACTTTGGTTATATTTGTGTGTATGGAAGTGTGTGTATATGTGCCATTATTTCTGTAATTACCTGTCCAATCTTGTATTTAACATCTACCTGAACTTATTTTTTACTTTATGTCATGTTATCCTTTTTGTCTTAATGTGTTTGCTTTAGCCCACTTTAATCCAGAACAAGTGACTTCAGTTCAATTCAGTTCAGTTGCTCAGTTGTGTCTGACTCCTTGCGACCCCCATGGCCTGCAGCACGCCAGGCCTCCCTGTCCATCACCAATTCCCAGAGTTCACTCAAACTCATGTCTATTGAGTCGGTGATGCCATCCAGCCATCTCATCCTCTGTTGTCCCCTTTTCCAGATGTGTATAAGAGACAGCCCACAGAGAGTGGCCCTGACCAGATAGCAGGCTTGGGGAACCAAGAGAAGCCCACACAAGTCTCTGTGATGCAGAGAGCAGGGTTGGGGAGCCAAGAAAAGATCCCACACAAGCAGCTATCCAGCAAACTTTGGCCTTCAGGGCAGGGTGTGACTAGGGAAGAGAAGCACTGGCAAAGATTTCAGGGACAAGTAGAGAGCTGGTAGCAGGGAAGATATGCTGAGAAGCCACTTCAACCATCTGTGGAAATAGACATGCTTAAAATTGCCAACAGCAGAAGGACTGCCTGAAGACATATCAGAGAGATGAGATCCAGCTCCAACAACTAGAACACAGACACAAGCTCCTCCAACCAGGAGAATATCACAATACACAAATCCAACCTGATCCAAGTGGGTGCATTCTACAACCAAGAACTACAGCCTTGAGAACCTTTATCTTTTCCTCTTTTAAATCATGTTTATTCCCCCTATATATTTCTACCATTACATTAGCCTTTTGCATTGCTATGGAGTATTCCTCTTATTATTCCTTGTTAAGCAAAAAATTTTTAAGATTTTTTTTNAGTGATGCCATCCAGCCATCTCATCCTCTGTTGTCCCCTTTTCCTCTTGCCCCCAATTCCTCCCAGCATCAGCATCTTTTCCAATGAGTCAACTCTGAAGTGAGAAATAGATTTAAGGGCCTATATCTGATAGATAGAGTTCCTGATGAACTATGGAATGAGGTTCATAATATTGTACAGGAGACAGGGATCAAAATCATCCCCATGGAAAAGAAATGCAAAAAAAAGCAAAATGGCTGTCTGGGGAGGCCTTACAAATAGCTGTGAAAGGAAGAGAAGCAAAGGAGAAAAGGAAAGATATAAGCATCTGAATGCAGAGTTCCAAAGAATAGCAAGAAGAGACAAGAAAGCCTTCCTCAGTGATCAATGTAAAGAAATAGAGGTAAACAATAGAATGGGAAACACTAGAGATCTCTTCAAGAAAATTAGAGATACCAAGGGAACATTTCATGCAAAGATGGGCTCGATAAAGGACAGAGATGGTCTGGACCTAACAGAAGCAGAAGATATTAAGAAGCAGTAGCAAGAATACACATAAGAAGTATACAAAAAAATCTTCACGCCCCAGATAATCACGATGGTATGTATGATCACTCACTTAGAGCCAGACATTCTGGAATGTGAAGTCAAGTGGGACTTAGAAAGCATCACTACGAACAAAGCTAGTGGAGGTGATGGGATTCCAGTTGAGCTATTTCAAATCCTGAAAGATGATGCTGTGAAAGTGCTACACTCAATATGCCAGCAAATTTGGAAAACTCAGCAGTGGCCACAGGACTGGAAAAGGTCAGTTTTCATTCCAATCTCAAAGAAAAGCAATGCCAAAGAATGCTCAAACTACCACACAATTGCACTCATCTCACATGCTAGTAAAGTAATGCTCAAAATTCTCCAAGGCAGGCTTCAGCAATACATGAACTATGAACTTCCTGATGTTCAAGCTGGTTTTAGAAAAGGCAGAGGAACCAGAGATCAAATTGCCAACATCCAGTGGGTCATGGAAAAAGGAAGAGAGTTCCAGTAAACATCTATTTCTGCTTTATTGACTATGAATGGACCTAGAGATCATCATATTGTCAGTCAGAAAAGAGAAATATATGTTACTTATATGTGGAACCTAAAAATTGATACAAATGAATTTATTTACAAAATAGAAACAGATTCACAGACATAGAAAAGAAAGATTGCCAAAGGAGATAGCAAGGTGGGGGAGGGATAAATTGGGAGTTTGAGATTAACACACACTACTGTATATAAAATAGATAAAATACAAGGACCTACTATATAGCACAAGGAGCTATATTCAATATCAACCTATAATGGAAAAGAATCTGAAAAAAGATATATATATGTATCAGTTCAGTTCAGTACCTCAGTCATGTCTGACTCTTTCAACCTCATGGACTGCAGCATGCCAGGCCTCACTGTCCATTGCCAACTCCTGGAGTTTACTCAAACTCACGTCCACTGAGTCAGTGATGCCATCCAGCAATCTCATCCTCTGTCGTCCCCTTATATAAATTGGCTAGTATGTGGCAGGAAGCTTTTCCTTTTGGTGGTCTTAAAATAAGCCCACAAATTCTCTGATACTCCTCCCTTTAGAAGGCATAGACTAATTTCCATTTTCAAAATGTGGACTACCTTTAATGACTTGCTTCTAACAACAAAAAAAAAAAATGATGGTTTATATAGGGGATGGAGCTGCCACATCATAAGGATATTCAGGCATTTATGCAGAGGATTCTGGATGCACAGAGCTGAAGCCTTTTTTCAACAGCCAGTATTAGTTTGCCAACTGTGTGATTGAGCCTTTTGAAAGTAGCATGGCAACTGGCAGCCAAGCTTTCCTCCATCAACAGCTTGATGGCAACCTCATGACAGATCCCAAGCCACAATCACCTAGCAAAGCTGCTCCTGAGTTATTGCCTCTTAGAAATTGTGTAAGATAATAAGAAGCTGTGTAAGATAACAAATGTTCGTCATTGTTTTAAGTCAATACGTGTTGGAGTAAATTTTTAGGCAGCACTAGGTAACTAATATACTGAGAACAATAAGACTCCAGTCACTAAGACTGAGAAGCAAGCAGAGCTCCAGCCCAAGAGGAGAGGGGGCACTGAACTGTGAACAAAAACAGGAACTCAAAGATACAAATTAAAGCAGTCAAAGCAAGAGGAACCACGTGCCTGACTGAGTCCTGGAGACGGAGCTATGAACCCAAATGTTCTTTTATATTCCTGACATGGAGTCCCATTGCTGCAGAGCCTGGGGCAGGACTGAGCCTGGAAGTTGGGCTAGTAATGGGCCAATTCTCTCATAGGGGCCAAAACCAGGTAGAAACGTTGGCTTCCTGGTCTGGTTCCAGAAAGACTGAGGTCTCAGCAGCTATACTGTCCCAGGATGAGGAGTTTGGATCCACCAGATACAGGGACCAAGGGATGAGTTGAAATTACATGAGTAGAAATCCTGTGGCAGATTGAAGTTCTTTGTACAGCATAAAAGTTGAGGAGTCAAAATCAGAGCTAGAAAGGCGTATATAATTGAGACAAAGGAAAGAGTAACATCTTAGGATGAAGGCTGTGAGAGAGGGAGCCTGAATCAAGCAAGACACCCAGGCCAGATACAAACACTCAAGTTAGATCAATAGTTTTCAAACCTTAAAATGCATCAGTAGCTTTATTTTTTTAAAAAGATAAATCTCTAGGTCTCACCCCCAAGAGATTCTGAGCCTAAAATCCAAGTGAGCCCTGGCAATCTGCATTTCTAATTAGTTTCCGCATGTTGCTGATGCTCCTGGGTGCTTTGAGAAGCACTACAGGTCTGTGCCCCAGGTCTGTCACAGCAGAAAGGATAGGAGATTGTTTCAAGCAGAGAAGTGTTCATGTTCCCTGAATCTAACTAGACATTTGTATGCCCTATCCTTATGTTCCTTGTTTTTTCATATTTCTTAAGCCCCACCCTCTACTCTATGCTATTAGCTTCACCACTGAAAATGAAGTAACTGTAAAAATGTTCTGTGCAGTGTTTAGTCACTCAGTCATGTCCAACTCTGCAACCTGTAGCCTGCCAGGCTCCTCTGTACATTGGATTCTCCAATGCCCTCCTCCAGGGGATCTTCCCAACCCAGGGATCGAAAACAGGTCACCTGCACAGGTGGATTCTTCACTATCTGAGCTACCAGGGAAGCCCCAGCTGTAAAAATAATTGCCTTAATTTATTGAGCCATTACTATGTACTCTATTTATATTATACAATTTTGACATCAAATTTAGTAAGGAGAATAGTAGTATTATCCCCAGTGTACAAATAAAAAGAACCTAGAGCTTACAGTGATTAGTTAACTCGCCCCCAAAATTCAGGAAATTAGAACAAACCTTCAGAAGTTACCCTAGCTGTATAACAGTGACAAAGTTATATCTCTTTGAAAGCAGGAAGGCAGAATTTTCCCACAAAGAAACGAAATCCACTGGGTAGCTCACATGATGAGCTTTAGCTGTTGTTCTTTTTAGAGAAGCAGACAGAGATACTTCATTTAGTGAAAGCTTGGATGAAACTCATTTTCATTTAAAGTAGAATATAATTGAGATTCCTTTGATTTTTCTGTAAAAAACTCCTGTTATATGGCAATCTGCAAAAAATATCAAAGAGAAGCCAGGGAAAATCTCTACATTGATGATTTCTTTCCCATCGTGCACATACGTGACCTGTGTGTGGCTTGTGTATTTGTGACACTGCCCTAACGACAAAGCCTGTCCTGTTCAATTAGCACTGGTTAATTACAGTTGTCGTGTCTGACTCTTTGCAACCCCGTGGACTGTAGCCCACCAGGCTCCTCCATCCATGGGATTCACCAAGCAAGAATACTGGAGTGAGTTGCCGTTTCCTTCTCCAGGGGATCTTCCCAACCCAGGGATTGAACCCAGGTCTTCCACATTGCAGACAAATGCTTTAAGCTCTGAGACACCAGGGAAGCCCAGTTACAGTTGGATAGGAACTTTGGAAATGACTGAAATGTCCAACATAATGTTTGTATAAGCCATATGTTAAACATCATGCAGCNTTTGCAACCCCGTGGACTGTAGCCCACCAGGCTCCTCCATCCATGGGATTCACCAAGCAAGAATACTGGAGTGAGTTGCCATTTCCTTCTCCAGGGGATCTTCCCAACCCAGGGATTGAACCCAGGTCTTCCACATTGCAGGCAAATGCTTTAAGCTCTGAGACACCAGGGAAGCCCAGTTACAGTTGGATAGGAAATTTGGAAATGACTGAAATGTCCAACATAATGTTTGTATAAGCCATATGTTAAACATCATGCGGCACTTAAAACTCATATATTGTAGAAAGTTGTAGAATATTCATCATGAACAGAATATGTTATTAAATGAAAGAAAAATCAGTTTATATCAACTTAAAAAAATATCTTGGGCTGCTATCTTAGTTTGGGTTCTCATAACAGCAGACTATGAGACTATGAGTCACTATCATGTATAAAATAGATAGCTAGTGGGAAGCTGCTGTATAACATAGGAAACTCAGGTCAGTGCTCTGTGATGACCTAGAGGGGTGTGATGATGAGAGGAGGGAGGCATAAGAGGAAGGAGATATATGTATACTTATAGCTGATTCATGTTGTTGTACAGAAGATACCAACACAACATTATAAAGCAATTATCCTTCAGTTTAAAAAATTCCGTGTCTCTTATGTTGTCTCACTTACAGGGTCATCATTACTATCTTTCTAAATTCCATATATATGTGTCAGTATACTGTATTGGTGTTTTTCTTTCTGGCTAACTTCACTCTGTATAATCAGCTCCGGTTTCATCCATCTCATTAGAACGGAGTCAAATTTATTCTTTTTAAGGGCTGAGTAATACTCCATTGTGTATATGTACCACATTGTGGTCTTGATTTGCATTTCTCTGATAATGAGTGATGTTGAGCATTTTTTCATGTGTTTCTTAGCCATCCATATGGAATTTAGAAAGATAGTAATTATGACCCTGTAAGTGAGACAACATAAGAGACACAGAGGTATAGAATGGACTTTTGGCTTCTGAGGGAGAGGGAGAGGGTGGGATGATTTGGGAGAATGGCATTGAAATATGTATACTATCATATAAAAAATGAAGAGCCAGTCTATGTTCAATACAGGATACAGGCTGCTTGGGGCTGGTGTACGGGATGATCTGGGGAGATGGTGTAGGGTGGGAGGTGGGAGGTGGCTTCGGCATTGGGAGATCGTGTACACCTGTGGCTGATTCANGCTGGACTGGAAAACACAAGCTGGAATCAAGATTGCGGGGAGAAATACCAATAACCTCAGATATGCAGATGACACCACCCTTATGGCAGAAAGTGAAGAGAAACTAAAAAGCCTTTTGATGAAAGTGAAGGAGGAGAGTGAAAAAATTGGCTTAAAGCTCAACATTCAGAAAACGAAGATCATGGCATCTGGTCCCAACACTTCATGGCAAATAGATAGGGAAACAGTGGAAACAATGTCAGACTTTATTTTGGAGGGCTCCAAAATCACTGCAGATGCTGATTGCAGCCATGAAATTAAAAGACACTCTTTGGAAGCAAAGTTATGACCAACCTAGATAGCATATTAAAAAGCAGAGACATTACTTTGCCAACAAATGTCCATCTAGTCAAGGCTATGGTTTTTCCAGTGGTCATGTATGAATGTGAGAGTTGGACTGTGAAGAAAGCTGAGTGCCGAAGATTTGATGCTTTTGAACTGTGGTGTTGGAGAAGACTCTTAAGCGTCCCTTGGACTGCAAAGAGATCCAACCAGTCCATCCTAAAGGAGATCAGTCCTGGGTGTTCATTGGAAGGACTGATGTTGAAGCTGAAACTCCAATACTTTGGCCACCTGATGTGGAGAGCTGACTCACTGGAAAAGACCCTGATGCTGGGAAAGATTGAGGGCAGGAGGAGAAGGGGACAACAGAGGATGAGATGGTTGGATGGCATCACCAGCTCGATGGACATGGGTTTAAGTGAACTCTGGGAGTTGGTGATGGACAGGGAGGCCTGGCATGCTGCAATTCATGGGATTGCAAAGAGTCAGAGATGACTGAGCAACTGAACTGAACTGATGCTGAGGTCAGAGAGGTGACAACTTTTCTCAGGGTTAGACAACTAGCAAGTCAGGAGACTGAAACCAAGTCTTCTAACTTTTTTCCATGGTGCCATAGGTGTCTTAGGCATAAACAGTATTTCATCTAGTCTGTACCACACCATTAAAAAAAAAGAGAGATCTTCATTCTCAGAACAAGGAAGTTTGGTCTCAGAGAAATGAAATGATGCTCAAGGTCACTCAGCAAGTAACTATCAGAGATTTGAGCCCAGGGCTTGCCACCATCCTTCCCCACAAGGAGAGAGAGCACCGTACAAGGACTGTGAAAAGCAAGAGCAGGTGACATCAGTGTCACGACTGCCCTAGACAGGGCCAGGTGCCAGAGAGCTGGCCAGCCTGGATTGGGAGGGAAAGCTCTGCAACGGTGGGCAAGAGTATGCCAGGGAAACCTGAGGCTCTAAGGGTGTCCCTGAGCCGCTGAGTCCAGCCTCCTTCTCTGTGAAATGAAGGCTTTAATTAGGTGATGATTAAGATCCCTTCTAGCTCTGTGGTGCTAAACGTCTCCTTTGTGACACTTGGACCTTATCCAGAGATCTTGGGTACCAAATTCTCTCTTCCTCTATTTTTCACGTGTAATGGCAGGACTTTTCTAGTCCAAAGTCCAGGTCATGAGGAGCATCATGATGGTCAGGCTGAGATTCCCAATAGCCAAGATAAGGGAACAACCTAAGTATTCAGCAACAAATGGACAGATAGAGAAAATGTGGTATATCCATACAAGGGAATCTTATTTAGCCTTAAAAAGGAAAGAGCTCTCCCATTTGCAACAAGGATATAGAAGACATAATGGTTAACTTTATGTGTCAACTTGGTTAGGCTAAAGGAATGCCCAGATAAATGGTAAGACATTATTTCTAGATATGTCCGTGAGGGTTTTTCCAAAAGAGATCAGCATTTGACCGNGAATCTTATTTAGCCTTAAAAAGGAAAGAACTCTCCCATTTGCAACAAGGATATAGAAAATATAATGGTTAACTTTATGTGTCAACTTGGTTAGGCTAAAGGAATGCCCGGACAAATGGTAAGACATTATTTCTAGATATGTCCGTGAGGGTTTTTCCAAAAGAGATCAGCATTTGACCGAGTAGACTGAGTAGAGATCTTCCCTCAGCAACGTTGACAGTCATATTCCAACCTCCTGAAGGCCCAACTGGAACAAAAAAGGTGAAGGAAGGGTTCACATACTGTCTCTTCTTGAACGGAGACATCAGTCAGCTTCTCCTGCCGTTGCACATCAGAGTCCTGGTTCTTGGGTCTTTGTGGCCTCTGGGTTCTCAGCCCTTCAGACTTGGACTGAATTACACCACAGGTTTTCTTAGTTCTCTACCTTAAAGATGGTAGATTGTGGGACTTTTTGACCTGCATAACTACATGCTCCAATTCCCATATAAACGTCCTCATATATGTATCTATGAAATGTATCTTATATGTATGTATATCTCCTGTTATATCTATCTAAATTTCTTATGTATATGTGTATATATATATATGTCTTATGTGTATGTATATATATCTTATGTATATATATATACCTTATGTGTGTATATATATATATATCTCATGTGTATATATATATACCTTGTGTGTGTGTGTGTGTATATATATATATATATATAT
>SJYW01005955.1:63608-129946 GCA_006410735.1 Raphicerus campestris
ATACACTGTCTAGGCTTGTCATAGCTTTTGCCCAAGGAGCTTTTTTCCAAGGATTGATATAATTTCGTGGCCATAGTCACTGTCCACAGTGATTTTGTAGCCCAAGGAAAGGAGTCAGTTTAGGAACCACTTAACTGCTTGATTTTATCTCTGAGTTATCTCATGGCACCTTTTTGTCAGCCCCTTCGACAGCTATGTTAGCAATTCCCTATATTAATTCCCATCTGTTGAAATACCCTATGCAGTTTCCCTTTTCCTAACTGTACTCTGACTGGCGTAGCAGGCCCAAACTTCACACTGGCACAGAACACTCAGCCTACCCCCCCTATCCCACAAAGTCAGCTGAGCACCAGTTACCTACACAGGTAGAAGGAGGATGCGAAGCCAGCATGAGCTCAGAAGCACAGAGTGCAGCGCCTTCTTCCGCACGTCCAGGGAGGTGAGAGCGCCCTGAGCAAGGACACATGAGGCTGGTGCCCTACTGAGCAGGCCCCACCAGGAGTGGTCCAGCCAGGTCCAGCTCGGGTCAAGACTGGGGTTTTTATATTGTGGGTCACCACCTATCAGGTGACTCAACTGAACAAAGAGTGTTCAAGCATTTTTGAAAATGAAACCAAGGAGAACAAAATGGCACAGAATAGAAAATTTCAAAGTGAGTATAAGTTTTATTATAGCAAACTTTTAATATTAAGTGAGTGTGTGTGTTTGTGTGTGTGTGTGAGGGAGAGAGAGAGGTTGTGCTACATTGGATTGTAATAGAGAATGCTTTAGATTTTTTTGTCATAGACTATGGTAAGAGTTTGAAGAAACCACTGGTCTAGAGACCTTCTTCACTTATCTTTTCTTCTGGAGATGTGGGTAAAACCCAACTGAATGTCAGCATATTTTAATCCATTAGTCAAATAAGCATGTACCAAGCAGCTGTTACTGTTTCTATTCAGAAGTGGGGCCTGCTGCTGAGGAGTTTAAACGGGGGCAGGGACAAAAATCAACAGAGGGGACAATATGAGAAAGGGAATGCCCTGTGGAAGGGCAAGAGTGGAGCTGGATGAGAAGTGAGATGCTTTGAGGGACCATTCTGATACTCTTTTCTCGACACTTTGATAGGTTATGTCTAAGCGTAGAACACTTTCTTAAAATCATCAATGTGTCCAACAGACTTATAATCCTCGTTCCATTCCTGACTCACCCACCTAAAGGGTGAGGCTTAGGAGCTGGATAGGGTGTCTGTGGACTTGGCCTTTTTTTTTAAGCCTAAAGTTTAATGGTTGGCTTTTAGGCTGAGTCAAAACAGCCCTGTATCAAAGCAACTGTGTGTTTAACAGCTGCTACAGTTGTAGTCAAAATGGCTGCAGGAAAATTCCATGGACCTTCCCTGTGGGATCCCCTCACACAAACTCTTATTTCTCCACTCTGCCAATTTGAGGTCAGTCTGGCTTAAAAAAGATGGCATTTGTGTCAGCCAGGCCTGGCCTCCCAGGCGAGAGCTGAGTAAACAGAAGTCCTAGGGAAGACCATTTCTTCACCAGGGCCCATGGTGGATTTTTCCAAGGAAATGAAAGGTGCCTTTGTGCAGAGGAGAGGGGAACCAGGATCTGCTATTTTACAGCTGCCCCTTCTCCATGACCTCACCAGTGTTGACTTTCTCACCATTTCATCCCTTAGTGCTAAACAGAAGGCTGAGAGGAGGCGGGTGCAGGGCGCCACCCTCACTACAGGGATTGGTCAGGGAAGGGAGTGGGCATCAGAGACAGGGTCCCCTCAACCCCCAGACAAGGGGCTAAAGGAAGGAGGGGGCAGCAGTGAGCCCCTGACACAAAGCTGCCTTGCCATGGTCTAGGTGTGCCCAGGTTTCAAATGCCTACCAGCCAGACCTTGATTTTTCTGGCCTGTATTATTCTTCTCAGGAGGAAGCGGCAGGGACCTGAGACTTGCCCTGTAATTTAGGCACTTCCTGGAAAGACATGATTACCCATCACATTGTAATTACCCGACCGCTCTGTTCCTTTTGGAACCCTTGCTTCCGTGAGTTCTATTCTTAAATTCTTTCCCCGCCCTGAGAAACAAGACAAAGCATTTAAAATAGTTTCTTGCCGAACATTTTTCTATTCCAAGAACCTTTTACATATTCCATGCTACCCTTTAAACATCTATTTTAATTTTTGTGGCAATAAGATTATTTTTCTAAGTAACTGAAAGGAAGGGAGTAAGGAGTTATTTTCCATAACCAGCAAGGAATAGAATTGAATGTCATCTCTTAATTTTGCTGCTTCTTTGAAATTTCTAGAGGGATCTGCTTCTTCAAGAAGAGCCAGCCTAGTGAGATAGAAGGACATGCTACCACCCAGGTGTTGACCTTGTACAAGGCACACATCTTTTCAGGTGTTGACCTTGTATGAGACACTCATCTTTCTTGGGGTTGATTTTCCAATTGAGGAAGTGAAGATCAGACTAAATCAGCATTTGCCCACATGCTGGAGCTATGACACCAGGGATTTTAGGTGGCACAAGACCATAGTATCAAACGACATTAAAGCAAGCACTGAAAGAATTCTTTGCAATTATCTTTTCAGTCTTTAGTACTGGAGCATAGGAAGTCTTAGCTTGGTGCTGCTGAGCCTTTACACCTCTCTAATGACTTCATTTTCCATGATTATAGACTGAGCCTGAGCCTTGAGGCAATAGAAGCTGATGTTTAAAAACTTTATTTTGATTTTATTATTTTTATTTTTTCTTCTACCTTCTATTTAACTGTATCTAGTTTTCTACTTATGGTGAAAATATATTAATAGCTTCCTTTTCAGTTCGTTGTTGTTGTTTTACATTGTAGGGTGGAAAGCAGGGGTTCGGGTCAAGAGTGTGCTTTAAGCAATACTGTCAGGATTAACCTTTCCAGATATTAGAATGGACCAAGGAAAAATCTAAGCCAGTTGCAAATGTTGAATTAATGATCAGTTCAAGCATATGCCCTGCAAATGAACTCTGACTTACTCACATGGCTTTGTTATCTATCCAGATTCTCAGCAGAGATAAACTAGATGCAGATAAACACCTTTGACTATTAGTGGGGACAAAAGGGGTTTTCTTTCTTTCCCTTTTTACTTATCCATTTTTAAATTTAACATGATAGTTTTTTCTCTTTTGTAAAAAAATTTCATTCATAGGACTTTGTCATTGTTTGCTCCACATAAAAGTAATATGGTTGCATATGCTGGCCTGTATTTTGCTTTTCTTATTCAAAAATACCTCTTGGAAATTTCTTCAAGTCCACTGCAGTCTAATTCATTGTTTCAGGAACTGTATGTACCATGCATATTCTGTAGCGAGATGTGTCTCAATTCTTTCAATCACTCGCCGACTGAGGAACATTCACACTGATTCGAACTCTTGCCTTTTGTAAACAACATTGCTATAAACATCCTTGTATACGTATTTTAACACATTCATGGTTTAATAACTAAGGGGTAGACCCTCAGGATTGAGATTGCTGGTCAAAGAGGAACTGTATTTTTATTTTAATAGACGTCCATAGATTATAGTCCCCAAAACTCACATTTCCACCCCATATGATGGTACCGCTTTCCTGAACCTCCTCCAGCAATCAGTGCTGTATCTTTTAAAATTTGGCGTCAAATAAACAAAAAGTACTATTTCATTTTTAGTTTAATTTGCATTTCCTTGATGGCTCCTATTTTCAGTGTCCTCTCTTTTGTTCCTTGACCATTCTAAGCTTCCTTTTCATATCCTTTGCCCATGTTTTTAAAAATTTGGTTTTCTTTTACTTATCAATTTGTAAGGGCTATTGTCATATTTGGATATTAACTTTTGGGCCAATTCTCAGGCATTATGCTGTTCTTCATAATCATTTTGTCCAATTCAAAAATCCTTATGGAAATTTAAGTTTTATATTTAAATGTTAATTTTAGAAGAACTGATAGTTTATAATATTGCCTTCTCAACTAAGAATATCTTTAAATAAGATTTCAGAATTTCCTGTAAATAGACCTTGTGATTTNAATTTTGAATGAGATCCTTGCTGGGTACAGTAATCTTGGTTGTAGATTTTTCCCTTTCAGTACTTTAAATATATCCTGCTGTTCCCTTCTGGCCTTCAGTTTCTGCTGAAAGATCAACTGTTAAAACATATGCGGTTCCCCTTGTATGTTACTTGTTGCTTCTCCCTTGCTGCTTTTAATATTCTTTCTTTCTTTGTGTTTAGTCTTTGTTAGTTTGATTAGTATGTGTGTTGGTGTGTTTCTTCGTGTGTTTCTCCTTGGGTTTACCATGTATGGGACTCTTCATGCCCCTTGGACTTGATCAACTATCTCCTTTTCCGTGTCAGGGAAATTTTCAACTATAATCTCTTCAAAAATTTTCTCATACCCTTTCTTTTTCTCTTTCTCTTCTGGGAACACTATAATTCAAATGTTGGTATGTTTGATATTCTCCCAGAGGTCTCTGAGACTATTCTCAATTCTTTTCATTCTTTTTACTTTATTCTGCTCTTCAGAAGTTATTTCCACCATTTTATCTTCCAGCTAACTGATTCATCCTTCTGCTTCAGATATTCTGCTATTAATTCCTTCTAGAGTAGTTTTAATTTCAGTAATTGTGTTGTCTCTGTATGTTTATTCTTTAATTCTTCTAGGTCTTTGTTAATTGATTCTTACATTTTTTCTATTTTGTTTCCAAGGTTTTAGATCATCTTCACCATCATTATTCTGTTTTGTCTTGTTTTTCAGGTAGCTTGCCTATTTCCTCTTCATTTATTTGGACTCCTGTGTTTCTAGTTTTTTCCTTCATTTTTGTAGTATTTCTCTGCCTTTTAATTTTTTTTTAAAACTTACTGTGTTTGAGGTCTCCTTTCCCCAGGCTTCAGGGCTGAATTCTTTCTTCCTTTTGGTTTCTGCCCCACTATGGTTGGTGCAGTGGTTTGTGTAAGCTTCATATAGGGAGAGATTTGTGCTGAGTTTTTGTTGGTTTGTCGTTCCTCTGATGGGCAAGGCTGGGTGACATGATAATCTTGTCTGCTGATGATTGGGTTTGTATTTTTGTTTTTGTTTGTTGTTGAGGTGAGGTGTCCTGCACAGGGTGTCACTGGTGGTTGGGTGATGCCAGGTCTTGTATTCAAGTGGGTTCTCACTATTTGATGCTCCCTGGGGTTAGTGCCCTGGTAGTCTAGGGTCTTTGGGTCAGTGCTCCCACTCCAAAGGCTCAGGGCTTGATTTCTGTAACCTTCTTTCTTCAAAATCACATAGCCTTGGAAATCCTGCATCACAGTGTGTCTGAAGAGCATTTGACCTCTAAATCCTTCCAAACAGGATGCCAGGATTAACAGTTCCACCTCACAGTCTGACCAGAAGTCCATGTTCTGAGTGTCCAGTTCTCAGTCCTGCCTTGGGAGCATGGCGCCATCAGGGAGAGCTGGCCCAAGCAAGCAAGCGGAAATCGGAAGGAAACATTCTGAGAAACTTTCTACTTCTCCCAAATCCTTCTTTCTGCCCTAAAGTGATATGCTAGCTGCACACCTGGCAGTTATCTTGCGACCATGAGATAACAAGCCCAAGGGTGGAAGTCATCAGGTTAAGCACGGCAGAGCAGGAAGAAGGAAACCCTTTGGGATTCTGGTCACACTGGTAACCATCGGGACCAAAGTAAGCAAACCCCACCGCCAGTCTTTTTGTTACATGAGTGAAATAAACCCCTAGTTGTTTAAACCATGATTAATCAAATTCACTGTTATATGTAGCTGAACACATTCTTAACTAATAGACTGGAGCTCAGGTAACTTTGGAGAGAATCAAACCTCGGGAGGAAGAATTCAGGCAGGTTGATTGTGGAACTCCAGCAGAGTAATGGTGATTAAAATGAAACTGAACCTTAATAAATTGTTTTTGAAGCCGCTTAAAAGAGAGAAGGCAAAGAAAAAAGTACTATCCACTGCAGGATGTGATGATAAAATTTCCAAAAATGACACAGAAATTCACAGGGAAGGTTTGGAGTAAAAGATGCAAGATTTTGTCATATGACAAGGTTTAAAAGAACTGACATCTTGTTGTTTTATTTTGCTGCAGGCAGTATGTCAGAAGTTGTATGGTATTAGCTCATATGGAACTCCCAATTTCCTTGCCATGCAGGAATTACCATCTTGACATGACAGAAGAGGAAGTTGAAGCTCAGGGAGAAAGTAATGTAAAATATCTAAGAGCTATAGATTCAGACAATCGCAATCAGAAGTTTGAAAGGCATTAAAATATACATATAAATTGACAAGCTGTACCTAAAACCCAATGGAAATACAAACAACCTCAGTTCAATTCAGTCACTGTTGTGTCCAACTCTTTGTGACCCCATGGACTGCAGCACACCAGGCTTCCCTGTCCATCACCAACTCCCAGAGCTTACTCATACTCATGTCCATCAAGTCGGTGATGCCATCCAACCATCTCATCCTCTGTCATCTCATCCCCTTCTCCTCCCGCCTTCAATCTTTTCCAGCATCAAGGTCTTTTCAAATGAGACAGTTCTTTACATCAGGTGGCCAAATATTGGAGCTTCAGTTTCAGCATCAGTCCTTCCAATGAATATTCAGAACTGATTTCTTTTATGATTGACTGGTCTGATCTCCTTGCAGTCCAAGGGATTCTCAAAAGTCTTCTCCAACACCACAGTTCAAAAGCATCCATTCTTCAGTGCTCAGCTTTCTTTACAATCCAACTGTCACATCCATGCATGACCACTGGAAAAACCATAGCTTTGACTAGATGGACCTTCGTTGAAAAAGTAATGTCTCTGCTTTTTAATATGCTGTCTAGGTTTGTCATAGCTTTTTTTTCCAAAGAGCAAAGCATTTGGAAAACGCTGCAGTCACCATCTGCAGTGATTTTGAAGCCCCGCAAAATTAAGTCTGTCACTGTTTCCATTGTTTCCCCATCTGTTTGCCATGAAGTGATGGGACCAGATGCCATACTCTTAGTTTTCTGAATGTTGAGCTTTAAGCCAACTTTTTCACTCTCCTCTTTCATTTTCATCAAGAGGCTCTTTAGTTCTTCTTCACTTTCTGCCATAACGGTGGTGCCATCTGCATATTTGAGGTTATTGATATTTCTCCTGGCAATCTTGATTCCAGTTTCTGCTTCATCCAGCCCAGCATTTCACATGATGTACTCTGCCTATAAGTTAAATAAGCAGGATGACAATATATGGCCTTGACATACTCCTTTCCCATTTGGAATTAGTCTGTTGTTTCATGTCCAGTTTTAACTGTTGCTTTTTGATCTGAATACATATTTCTCAGGAGACAGGTCAGGTGGTCTGGTATTCCCATCTCTTGAAGAATTTTCCAGTTCGTTGTTATCCACACAGTCAAAGGCTATGGCATAGTCAATAAAGCAGAAATAGATATTTTTCTGGAACTCTCTTGCTTTTTTGATGATCGAACAGATGTTAGCAATTTGATCTCTGGTTCCTCTGCCTTTTCTAAATCCAGCCTGAACATCTCCAAGTTCACGGTTTACATACTGTTGAAGACTAGCCTGGAAAATTTTCAGCATTACTTTGCTGATATGTAAGATGAGTGCAATTGTGCAGTAGTTTGAACATTCTTTGGCATTGCCTTTCTTCAGGATTGGCATGAAAACTGATCTTTTCCAGTCCTGTGGCCATTGCTGAGTTTTCCAAATTTGCTTGCATATTGAGTGCAGCACTTTCACAGCATCATCTTTTAGGATTTGCAATAACTCAACTGGAATTCCATCACCTCTACCAGCTTTGTTCGTAGTGATGCTTTCTAAGGCCCATTTGGCTTCACATTCCAGGATGTCTGGCTCTGGGTGAGTGATCGCACCATCGTGGTTATCTGAGTCATGAAGGTCTTTTTTGTATAGTTCTTCTGTGTATTCCTGTCACCTCTTTTTAATATCTTCTGCTTCTGTTAGGTTCATACCGTTTCTGTCCTTTATTGAGCCCATCTTTGCATGCAATATTCCCTTGGTATCTCTAATGTTCTTGAAGAGATCTCTAGTTTTTCCCATCCCGTTGTTTTCCTCTATGTCTTTGCATTAATCACTGAGGAAGGCTTTCTTATCTCTCCTTGCTAACAACTTAGAAGACCCAAACAACCCCAAAGAAGAGGTTAAAAGCTGGAGGACTAACACCTGATTTCAGAAATTATTATAAAACTGCAGTATATAAAAACAACATAGTATTGGTGCAAAAATAAATCAATCAATTAAACAGAATAGAGAATCCAGAAATAAATCTATTTATATATGAATAACTGATTTTTGACAAAGGAGAAATGTAATGCAGTGGAGAAAGGACAGCCTTTTCAATAAATAGTGTTGGAACAACTGGATTTGTATATGCAAAAGGAAGCCTATGAAGATGGAAAAGAAGGGAGAGCTAAGAAAGGAGAGTAACTGGAGCACTTCCTGCACCCCTATTAATAAAAATTAATTCAAAATGGACCATTGACCTTAATGTAAGAGCTAAAACCATACAACTCTTAGAAGAATGCCAAGAGTAAGTAAAGGAGTAAATCTTCATGAATTTATGTTCGTCAGTTTCTTAACTATAAAACTGGAAGCACAATCCATAACTAAATAACTGGATAAATTGGATTTTATCACAAATAAAAGCTTTTATTCTTCAAAAGAGGCTGTTAAGAGAAGGAGAAGACAAGGCACATACCAGAAGAAAACACTGGCCAAACACACCTCTGATAAAGCACTTGTATCCAGAATAGAGAATTCCTTGGTGGTCCAGTGGACTCTGTCCTTTCACTGTTGAGTGCAAAATTCCAGAAGCCACGTGGCTAAATAAATAAGTAAAAACAAAAACAGAGTATATAAGGAATTCCCATAGTGTTAGTCACTTAATCATGTCCGACTCTTTGCAACCCCACAGACTGTAGCTCACAAGGCTCCTCTCTCCATCGAATTCTGCAGGCAAGAATACTGGAGTGGTTTGCCATTCGCTTTTCCATGGTATCTTCCAGACCCAGAGATCGAACCAGGTCTCCTGCATTGCAGGCAGATTCTTTTACCACCAGGAAAGCCCTAAGAATCCTTAAACTCAACCATAAAAAAAAAAATTTTTTTAATGAAAGGAGGTAATATGTTCAAATAGACGTTTCACAGGAAGAAACAGTTGGCAAATAAACTCATGAAAAAAATGTTCAACTGCAGTAGTCATAAAGGAAATGTAAATGAAACGACAATGAGATACTACTACATGCCTCTTAAAACAGCTACAGTTAGAAAGGCCTGCCACACCAATGTTAGTGGCCATGTGGAGGAACTGATTGATAACTTTTATACACTGTGGGTAAGAAAGTTAAATAGTACAACCACTTTGGGAAACAGTATGGCAGTTTCTTTAACAATTAAGCATATTAACCAGCCAGATTAATCAGCCACTCCTCTCCAAGGTGACTACCCAGGAGAAAAGGGAATATATATACATAGAAACACTTGTATACAAATGTTCATAGCAGCCTTATTTATAATACCCAAGAGCCGGGGGTGGTGGGAAACAAAAGTCGATTGAAAGATAAATCAATAAACAAGTCTTGGTACATCCCATACAATGGAATATGACCTAGAATGAAAGATGAACTGTTAAGACACACAACAGCTGGATGAATCTCAAGAGAATTATGGTGAGTGAAAGAAACCAGACGAGGAACGGTCTCAGATCAGTGGTTGCTGGGGAGTAGGGCGGAGCTGTAAAGCGCACAAGGAAACTTCAGTGGTGATAGATATATTTACTCCCTTGATAGCAGTAGACGATTTCGTGGTGTGTATATTAAGTCAACACTTAACACATTGTTCAGTGTAGTTTATCATATGCCAATGAGGCCTCAACAAATCTCTCTTTTTTAGACACTCAAGAGCACGCACGGAGTCAGCAGAGAAGCCTTAGCCAGATCTCTAGGCGGGAGTGCCAAACCCATCCCACCCCCGCTGCAGCCCCCAGATGGCCAAAGTCTGTTGGCAGGAGCTGTGTGTGTGAAAATGATGGCTGGAATAGCTGGAATTCTTTATATAAATTCCAGGAAATCCAGGGACTTCTGGGCACCATATGAAAACATAAGAGAAAAAAAAATGGCTCATTTTCTGAGAAAAATGAAGCATATTTTACAGGGTCATGGAGCCTCTGAAACACCACCAACAGCCATTTTTCTTGATACTTACTGGGACTTGGGATGGATGGATGTGGGGAAGAGAAAACCCCAGTTATCCCCCTTTCCAGTCAGGGTTTCACAAGACAGTCCTGGCACTATGGAGGCTGGCAGGAGACCCAGGAGAAGGAACTCCTACAGGCAACTGGAGAGGTGGGGAAGGCTCATGCAGGACTCCAACCTAGTAGACAGCCCAACCTTGGAGACAGGGGAAGTTAAGCTGTTAGGGGCAGTCAAAGCGGGGGGACAGCTGTGTGACCTTGGAGGAAGCTGTGTCACCTGAATCTTCTCTGGCACGTAGACGAAGGTGGGGCTTTCCCCTACAAGGGCAAACTCTTCTCTTCAGGTCTTGACACACATACAGGCCCGTGTAGCTGCCCTGGCTGTGGGCAAGAGGCAGACCCAGCGCCCTGTCCTTCTGAACAAATCAGTCTATTAGCTGAGCTTTCACTTTGTAGTAAGCTGTTTTCCATGCAATGTATTGAGTATTACCACTTGCCAAGTGCTCTTGTCTCTGGGAATCCTAGCCTTCATGGAGCTTACAGTCCAGTTGGGAAAACAGACCATATACAAGACAAATAATAAACATACAAGTGTCACATGGCTGTAAGCGCCGGGGAGAAAAATAAAGCAGAGACAGGAGAGGAGACCAGGAGAGAGGAAGGGGTGGAGGGTGGAGCTAGGAGGGGAAGGGGTGGAGTTACATAGAAGCTCTGGTGTGACAAGCCCTCTTCTCTCCTGTGATGACTTTTCACTCTGATCTTAGAACAGACAGCAAGGAATCAAGGTAAACTTTGTTGTTCCCCCAGCAGCTTGTACCCAAGGCCTGCTCATATTCTCAGCTGCTTTTCCTGGGCAGGAGGAGGGCATCATGGCAGCCCCCTTCCCCCAGCTGCCCCATCACAGGATATTCCTGGGGCTGCCCATTCCTGAGCCCAGTGCTGAACTAATTACCCCTATAACTGAGTACTGTTCTCATCTCTCTGCCAAGACTCATCCTGCTAACCCTACTTCCTAAATTCAGAGAGGTCATGGCCCACAGTCTCATTATTTCCTGAGTTGTTACCACATACCTTCCACTTATTCAGGCCTGCTTCTCTGCCCATGATGATGACACACAGGTTTCCATTTCTTTGCCTTCTCTTCCATGCCACTCCTCGCCTCAAACGCCCTCCTCCCATTCAAACCTTTTTCAGAGGCTGGAGGAGGGAGGCTCCAGTGGGATGGAATACACATAATTATGACTGATTCGTGTCTGCGCACAGCAGAGACAGCCACAACACTGGAAAGCAACTACCCTCCAACTAAAAAAAAAAAAAAAANAAAGGAAGAGAAGGCACCAGCCATGGGCAGAGGTGGAGCCAGCGTGTTCCAGGTGGTGGGAGCTGCAGGTGCAAAGACCCCAGGGTGAGGGATAGAAGGAGTATGTCTGGAGAACCGTGAGGTCCAGGGAGAGGGGCCAGGAGAGCTAGGGACGGGAGGGCATGCAGAAAAGACAGCCCCTAGGTAAGGTTTTCAGGAAAGGAGCTACTGTGATCTAAGTCATGTCTCTGAAAGGTCACTCCAGCTACAGTGAGGAGACTCGGTTGAAGGGGGCAGAAGTGGAAGTGAGGCCATGAGTGAGGACGTGATCACAGAGCCAAGAGGGAGAAGGCGGTGGTGTGGACCGGGATGAAAGCACAGAGCATGAGAAAAGTGGGTGTTTACCAGGCATCTCCTAAGTGCCAGGTGCCAAGACATGAGTAAGACCCATGTCCCTGCCTTTGCAAGGTGTCCAATGAGAAGATGGCACAAGANCATGAGAAAAGTGGGTGTTTACCAGGCATCTCCTAAGTGCCAGGTGCCAAGACATGAGTAAGACCCATGTCCCTGCCTTTGCAAGGTGTCCAATGAGAAGATGGCACAAGAACAAGCTCTCTGGAGTGCTGTTTAAGGTGTGAAGGGAGGGGTCTCTCCGGGCACAGGGACCAGGTGGGAGGGTCCAGTGTCACCTCAGTGGAGACAGAGGCTGTGGAGAGAGCGTAGGGGGACAATTCTAAACCTGCACCTGTGGCAGATGCTGATGACAGTGCCTGCAGCTGGGCCCAGGGCCCTGCCAGTGAATCACACCATGACACCAATGGTGGCTATAGAAGGAAAAGGCGAAGGAAAGGGCAACCCACTCCAGCATTCTTACCTACAGAATCCTGTGGACAGAAGAGCCTGGTGGGTTGCTGTCCATAGGGTCGCACAGAGTCAGACACGACTGAAGCGACTTAGCATGCATGCATTGGAGAAAGAAATGGCAACCCACTCCAGTATTCTTGCCTGGAGAATTCCAGGGACGGAGGAGCCTGATGTGCTGCCATCTATGGGGTCGCACAGAGTCGGACATGACTGAAGCGACTTAGCCGCAGCAGCAGCATAGAAGGAAAGCAATAAACAGCACAAGCAAGGATTCATAAATGTCAGCCTAAAAGCTGGCGGCAGGGACTTCCCTACTGGCCCAGTGGCTAAGACTTCCTGCTTTCAAGGCAGGGGGCCGAGATTCAATCCCCAGTCAGGGAACTAAATCCCACATGTCACAGCTAAGAGTTTTCATGCTACAGTTGAAGATCCCACAAGCCCAAACTAAGACCCAGCACTGCCAAATAAATAAATATCTTTAAATAAAATAGAAGTTGGCAGTAAAGCTATTCATATTTAGCAACTTAGAGAATGGGCTGACTCCCAGTAGGCAGTTGGCTTTTTCAAGAAGTCAGTAGACTTCCTCCCAGTCATCACCAAGCTGAGTCCTTAAGGACACTTTGGGTCTCCCAGGCAAAGAAAGGAGACACTCAGGGTGGCCCCAGGAGATGCATGTTCAAAGAAGAAAGAGACCAAAAGGAGGAGGTCTGAGGACTTGTATCACTGACTTATTACCCACGCAAGTGGACCACTTGGGGAAGTATCCTCCAGCCCTGGTCAATACCTCCGAAGATTGCAACCCCAACAACATCTTGACTGCAAGCTCTTGAGAGACTCTGTGCAGCCAAACCACCCTCTCATGTAGAAGATTTCATTAAACTATCACAAAAAAACTTTGAGATGAATATTATCCCTGGTGTCCAGCAAATAGTATATTTGTGTATTAGTGTATGCTTCCCAGGTGGCTTTAGGGGTAAAGGAATCTTCCTGCCAGTGCAGGAGACACAAGAGATGCAGGTTTGATCCTTGGGTCGGGAAGATCCTCTGGAGCAGCTCCAGTATTCTTGCTTGGAAAATTCCATGGACAGAGGAGCCTGATGGGCTACAGTCCATGGGGTCCCAAAGAGTTGCACACAACTAAGCCCAAGCCTTAAAGTACAAGCCTATATAGTCCATGGAGTCGCAAGGTGTTGGCCTTTCACAATACTGGCCTCCAGTATTCATGACTGGAGAATCCCATGGGTGGAGGAGCCGGGTGGGCTGTACAGTCCCATGGGGTGGCAAAGAGTCGGACACAACTGAGCGACTTCACTTTCGCTTTCACTTTCACAGGCAGCAATAATAAATAAACCCCAAGTTACAAAAAAAAAGAAATTTATTCTTTTCTCATAAAGTCTCCCTGGGGGGAGGGCAAGGTCCCTATAATGTGAAAATCCAATGAATTTGTTACTGTATTAGTCAGGGTTCTCCAAAGAAACAGAACCAATAAGATGTGTGTATGGAGACAGAAAGAGAGAAATTGATATATTTTAAGGAATTGACTAACACAATTGTGGGGGCTGACAAGTCTGAAATCTGTAGATTAGGCTAGCAGGTTGGAAATTCCAGTAAGATGTGATGTTGTCCTTTGAAGGCAGTCTGGAAGCAAAATTCCTTCCTTCTCAGGGGTTCTCAATCTTTTCTCTTAAGGTCTTCAACTAATTTAATGAGACCTGCTTACATAATGGAAAGTAATCTGCTTTGAAAATGTTGTGTTAGTCACTCAGCTCAGACTCTTTGTGACTCAATGGACTGTAGCCACCCAGGTTCCTCTGTCCATGGGGCTTCTCCAGGCAAGAATACTGGAGGGGATAGTCATTCCCTTCTCCAGGGCCTCTTTCCAACTCAGGGATCAAACCCAGGTCTCCTGCATTGTAGGCAGATTCCTTACCATCTGAGACACCAGAGAAGCTTTACTTGAAGTCTACTGATTTAAATGTTAATCACTTCAGAATACCCTCACAGCAGCGGCTAGATTTTTGTCTGGTGAAATAACTGGGTGATATAGCCTAGGCAAGCAAACACATAAAATTAACCTCCACAGCTACCTTTCTCTTAGAAAAGGCTAATTAGATTGTTGCCTTTTATATAAATGAAGAACCCATATGGATTCTTTTTCTATGCATTGACAAAAAACATCTCTGGGGGGAAAATGTGTTGCTATTCAATTTGCTGAGGAGGCAACACTGATATAAATGCCAATCATTTTACTGTGTATCATTTCTTCATTCTACTTATGTGTTACTGCACTATTGCCTCCTTAACAGACACCTCATATCACACACTCACTCCCTACTCACCTCCAGACACACACTCACCCTATGCATCAGATGTCTGCATCAGAAGGCATGGGATGCAGGCCAAACAGGCCTCTGTGTAATCTACATTGACCTGCTGCAAACCTATGCATATTCCCAGGGTGTCTATGGACTTGCCAAGAACTATGAGGGCACCAGCATTTTGACAGAACCAATTTCCTGATCTTCAGCTTACTTGTACAACCTCTTAAAACTGGTCTACCTGTGACTCATGTGATAGAGATGCCCTGCTGGACTCCTTCCCTTACTCCCTTCTCACTCTCACCCTCTCCACTGGGCAAAGCAGGCTCACTCAAGTACATTGTCTCCCCCTGGGTCAGAACTCCAAATAAGAGAACACTTAAGTTGTATCATTGAAAAGTAGATCTCCAATAAAATGTTACTTGTGTAATAATTATTTGTATTGAGAAATAGATTTGTATCATTGAGAAATAGATTTCCAATAAACTGTTATTTTGTTTAACAATTATTTGTAAAAATATGTAACATTTGTTTTGATCAATCATATACTAATAATAATCATAATAATAATTCAGAATCAGTTCAGTTCAGTTCAGTCGCTCAGTCATATCCAACTCTTTGCGACCCCATGAATTGCAGCACACCAGGCCTCCCTGTCCATCACCAACTCCTGGAGTTCACTCGGACTTACGTCCATCGAGTCAGTAATGCCATCCAGCCATCTCATCCTCTGTCGTCCCCTTCTTCTCCTGCCCCCAATCCCTCCCAGCATCACGGTCTTTTCCAATGAGTCAACTCTTCATATGAGGTGGCCAAAGTACTGGAATTTCAGCTTCAGCATCATTCCTTCCAAAGAAATCCCAGGGCTGATCTCCTTCAGAATGGACTGGTTGGATCTCCTTGCAGCCCAAGGGACTTTCAAGAGTCTTCTCCAACACCACATTTCAAAAGCATCAATTCTTGAGCGCTCAGCCTTCTTCAATTCAGAATAGAAATGTTTAATTCCTAGAACCTCATAATCACAGATAATTTTTAAATGTTTCAAATTTTTAGAAAAAAATTTTAGTTGACATATAGTAGGTTTACAATGTTTCATATGTACCAGCAAAGTGATTCAGTTTTACATATACATATTTCTTCTTTTTCATTATAGATTCTTACAAGATATGGAATATAGTTCCCTTTGGTATACTGTGAAAGTGAAAGTGAAGTCACTCAGTCGTGTACAACTGTGACCTCATGGACTGTAGCCTAAGATGCTCCTCTGTCTATGGGATTCTCCAGGCAAGAATACTGGAGTGGGTTTCCATTTCCTTCTCCAGGGGATCTTCCTGACCCAGGGATCGAACCCAGGTTTCTGGCATTGGAGGCAGACGTTTTAACCTCTGAGCCACCAGGGGTCCTTGTTATTTATTTTATATATGGTAGAGTGTATCTGTTAATACAAAATTCCTAATTTATCCCTTCAATAAAAACATAAATAAAAGGGTTTCCCAGACATGGGTTCAATCTCTGGTTCTGGAAGATCCCACAAGCCGCAGAGCAGCTAAGCCTGTGCACCACAACTACCAGGCCTGTGCTCTCGAGCCCAGGAGCCACAGCTACTGAGCCTGCACACCACAGCTCCTGAAGCCCGTGTGCCCTAGAGCCCGGGCTCTGCAACAAGGGAAGCCACCAAAATGACAAGCTTGTGCACCGCACCTAGAGAGTAGCCCCCACTCACCTCAACTAGAGAAAAGCCAGCACAGCCAGAAATCAATCAATCAATTAATTAAATTATTTNCCCTAGAGCCCGGGCTCTGCAACAAGGGAAGCCACCAAAATGACAAGCTTGTGCACCGCACCTAGAGAGTAGCCCCCACTCACCTCAACTAGAGAAAAGCCAGCACAGCCAGAAATCAATCAATCAATTAATTAAATTATTTTCATATATAAACTAAAAACGTTAATTTACATTTTATTGAAGAGAGATACAATGAGGGATCATTAAAAGATTTTCTAGCTTAAAAAATATATTAGAAGAGAAAATTTTCTGTGGAAAAAAGAATAGAAATACAATCTCAAGAAGAAAAGAACTAACTAGAATTTCTGATTTTTTTAAAAAAGACCTGTCATGTAATTTTTTTCCTAATGCATATTTCTGTGTATCAAACTAGCATAATATTTAGATCCCACATGATACATTTAAAAAAGAAATTGAGCAGTCTTTTTTTTTCAGCAGTCTTATTTTTAAATATTGTTTGTTCTGAAAATCACATCAGTTGAAACTATCTAAACTGACACAAACTTAAATGTTAACTTAAAAACCTGCTAGACATAAAAAATATTGAAAACTGTTGGGTATATGTGAGAAAATATTTCAAGGCCGCTGGCCTAGAGTATTCCTCCACATACCAGATGGAGCCCACCCAGCCTCTCCTAGGCCACAGTCATGTAGCCTGGCTCCTGTCAAGTTTATCAGTGGTGTCCGTGGGTATCTAGATGGTGATTCTTGCCTCATCATCATGCTTGGAAGAGTGAATGTCCCCTGGAAGCAATATCCCACTATGTCCCAGGCAGTGCCAGGCACTTCTTATCTTATTATGAATGAATTGTCATAACAAATCCAAGGTTAAATACCATTTATTCTTATTTAACATATAAGGAAACTGAGGCTTAGAGAAGTTAAGTCACTTGTCTAAGGTCACCCAGGGAGTTTGTGGTCCATCTCCAACTCAAAAGGAAAGCAAGCCAAAGACTGGAAGAAAATATTAGCAAAATATATCTTTCGTAAAAAAATTGTATGCAGAATAAAGAACTCTTAAAATTCAATAAGAGAAAAACAATTTTTAATCAGGCCAAACATTTGAATAGACACTTCATAAAGATGTATGATGGCAAACAAACATATGAAAAGATGTTCAACGTGACTGTTCATCAGAGTGCTGCCAACTAAAATTACGATGAGACACCATTATGAACCCACTAGAATGAGTAAAAATTTAAAGGCTGATAGTACCAACTGCAGACAGATGTGGAATAACTGGACATCTCATACATTTGTGGTGGGAATGTAAAATGGTTCAGCACTTTGGAAGACTATGGTGGTATCTTATCAAGTTAAACACACGCTTTCCACATACCCACCAATTTCATTTCTAGCTACTCACCCAATGGAAATAAAAGTGTGTGTCCAGAAAAGACTTGTATTTGAGTATGTATAGCAGCTTTATTTATAATAACCCCAAACTGGAAACTAGCCTTCCCAGGTAGAACAGTGGTAAAGAATCTGCCTGGCAATGCAGGAGACACAGAAGAAATGGCTTCAAACCCTGGGTCAGAAAGATGCCTTAGAGAAGGCAATGGCAACCTGCTTCGCATTTTTGCCTGAAAAATCCTATGGACAGAGGAGCCTGATGGGCTACAGTCCAAAAAGTAGCAAAGAGCTAGACACAACTGAGCATGAGCACATAAGAAGACATACATCAAAACGGTTTAAGTTTGCTAAATGTTATACATGTTCTTATATACTTTATATTACACCTTACTGAAAATCCTGGTATGATTTTGTCCAGAAACAATGATAACTGATCTGCCTGATCCAGGGCCCTGCCTCTCCATCTTCCTGCCATTTCCTCTCTACAGCTGACGTCCTTCTGTCTCTGCTGCCACAGAGAAAGCACTCTCCATTCACCTCTCCAAGATGACTTCTTTGTCCTGGGGCCAGATTCCCTGTCTCTTCCAGCACCAACCATTTGGATCTGGCTGCTTTGGGAAAGGGTCTTCCAAAAGGGTCTGAAAAAGTGTGCCAGAAAGCCAAGACCGACCAGGCTTCCAACAGAATGTAGCCAAGAACTAGCCTCAATATTGGCTACATTCTTCACTGTCTCCAACTCCGGCATCATCTTATTTTCCACCAGGATGATAGACTGGATGGTCCAGTTCTCCACTGCATGATACCTTTTCTGGCCAGTCTAATTTCTTTCAGCCTGTCCTCACCCATGTGGGGGCCTTAAACAAAGGGATATGGTTTCTTTCCTGAAGAGGTTTCTCAGACTCCACGCAGGGTGATGCCACTGTGGATCTCTATGAAGGAATGATGTTTATGGAGTCTCTCTGGCACATCTGACAGCTTGTGGAGCACCCCAAGGGTCAAGTACCCAAACAGGACACCCCGAGAGCCTCTTGCATGAAATAAGTCAGATATTGCGATGTTTCCCAAGTGACTCTCCATCCCCTACCCAGTAGAACCTTTAGAACAATAGAACCTTTCCAGCAGAGACTTTGCCCTCTGGAGGCAGTGAAGATGGGCCTGGGAGTGGCAGTGTCCTCCACCCTCTCCCGTGACTGCACCAAGAGGAGAGGGGCCAGGCTGAGAGCAAGGACAGCTCCAGGCCAGCCTTTGCCCAGAGACCTGGGTTTGGGAAAAAGTGGTGTCTGAAGGAGAATCATCCATCTCCTGGAGCTGCGACTCTGAAACCCCAAGCCTTGAGTCTTCCAGTCCAAGGTTTTGTCTGTAGAGCTGCTGGGCCTGAGTAGCAGAGTCCCATGTGTCAAGGGGAGAACTCACCTCACAGAAGCACTCCCACCCCAGGTTATCCTGGTCGGATGTACAGAGATGTACAGCCCACAGCAGGGAAAGCAAGCCTTGAAGTTGTAGAACCAGCTGAACAACCCTGAGCTTGCCAGCTTCCTGCCCCAAGTGCACACACCAGTCCCAACACGGCCTGGAATGAACCATCTCTATGAGAAAAACCAAGACGAGACCCAGTCCAGCCAAACTGAGAAGAAGGAGAGATCTGCACCTTCACCCTGGCTCTACCCCAGGCCCTACCTCCTGGACAGCAAACACCTCAAAGGGAAAAAAGCCTAAACTCAGCGAAAGAAGGCTGGAGCAGAGAGCAAGAGAATGATGTCAGCAAGATTCTGGAACGGAAAGCAGATAGACGAGATTTTAGCTTTCTCTCCACTGCTGAGTGTTCAGGGAGGGGAAAGAAGCAAGCTCAGTGGAGACTCAGTCTTAGCAAATGGAGCCTCCAGCATCTCCAAGATAGGGGCCGGGGAGGCAGAAACCAGGCAGGGGGGCTGAAGGTCTTGTGAAAGGAGATCCCTCTCCTTTGCCAGGAGAAGAGAACTGCACCTTCCTCAGTACCTCCTCCCTGCCCCATCCTTGCCACCAGATGGAGACACCGAAGGCTTCCATAGCCCAGGAGTCTGGCTACCCCAACTCCTCAGCCCCTCTTTCTTTGTTGTGCTCTTAAAACACAGCAGCCAGGCAGCCAGCCTCCAGGCAGGAAGTTCAGAGGATCCTTCTTTAGGAAACTGACTGGTTCAAAGGAACCGACCTATATATTCTGATACTTTGAGGGCCCCCACATCAGGGCCAGAACCATATCCCATCCTTGATCTGTGAGGCCTGCCAAGAAACCAGCTCTGCATCCACGTGGGGTTTCTTTCAGCTGTTAAAGGCCTCCCTCTTAAATAGGACTGGACAGCCAAGATTCAGAGTCATTTGAGGAAAGCATTAACTACAAAAAAGAGACCAAAACAAACAGAAAAAGAAGAACTCCAAGGAAACAGAGATAATGTGGAGACAGGAAAAAGAAAAACAATTTTCATTATAATCACCACTTCCAGAGGGAGAAGAGAAGATGGTTAACTCTTGTAACGAGAGGATGATGTTGTGAAAGGGAACACTGGATAAGGAACAGCTCTTGAAAATTAGAAATGACAGCAAAAATATAGAAGGGTTGAAATATAAAGGGGTGGAAATTTCCCAGAAAAGTGAAGGCAATGGGAAAAAAGAATTTAAAAATTAGAGAAGCATTCAGTTCAGTTCAGTCACTTAGTCGTGTCCTACTCTTTGCGACCCCATGAATCGCAGCACACCAGGCCTCCCTGTCCATCACCATCTCCCGGAGTTCATTCAGACTCATGTTCATTGAGTCCGTGATGCCATCCAGCCATCTCATCCTCTATCGTCCCGTTCTCCTCCTGCCCCCAATCCTTCCCAGCATCAGAGTCTTTTCCAATGAGTCAACTCTTCACATGAGGTGGCCAAAGTACTGGAGTTTCAGCTTTAGCATCATTTCTTCCAAAGAAATCCTAGGGCTGATCTCCTTCAGAATGGACTGGTTGGATCTCCCTGCAGTCCAAGGGACTCTCAAGAGTCTTCTCCAACACCACAGTTCAAAAGCATCAATTCTTCGGCACTCAGCCTTCTTCACAGTCCAACTCTCACATCCATACATGACCACTGGAAAAACCATAGCCTTTAGACAGACCTTAGTCGGCAAAGTAATATCTCTGCTTTTGAATATACTATCTAGGTTGGTCATAACTTTTCTTCCAAGGAGTAAGCGTTTTTTAATTTCATGGCTTCAGTCACCATCTGCAGTGATTTTGGAGCCTCCAAAAATAAAGTCTGACACTGTTTCCACTGTCTCCCCATCTATTTCCCATGAAGTGATGGGACCGGATGCCATAACTGGAGTTCCCCCAAAAGAAGAAACTGGAGGTAAGTAACAACAAAATCATCTGAGAAAATTTCCCAGGGCTTAGTTACCTAAGGTGCCAGAGTGACAGGCCCATCAAAGGCAAGGACAAAGAAGAAGAACATCCCTGCAAAACATCAAGACATCAGGCATGCTGAGAAAATGCTAGAAGCTTCCAGAGAGAAGAAAGTTTCTATCCAGAGATCAGTACTCAAAATCACATTATTTTTCTCAGTAACAACACTGGAAGCAAGGGGAAAATGAAGCAACACTGTCAAAAAGCATAGGAAAAAGCATTTCTAACCTAGAATGTATACCTAACCAACCATCAGTAGTATATGAGGGTAGAACACAGACCCTTTGAGGCAGAAAATGCTTAAAAAAAATTTTGCCTCCCAACAGCCCCATTCATAGGAAGCTACCAGAAGATGAAGACAAGAAATCCAGAAAACAAGGAACCAAACAAATGAGAAGTGAGTGGAGGGCCCACAATGAAGACCAAAGGGGATCTCAGGATGAAAGCTGTTTGGTGGGACTAGAGAGCAGCCCATCCCAGCTCTCCAGGAAGGATGTCACCAAGGCCAAATGGACCTGATAGAACACCAGTGGGTCTATCGTCACTTGAGTAGGGTTCTGTTTATCCATTTGGGCACAAGTATATAGTATGCCAAGAAAATGAAAAAATAAGCCAGTATTTAACTCCAAGAAAAACAAGAGTTGTATAAGCAAGAAACTGTCATCATGGAATAGTAGATGATTCAGCTATTAACAATATTTACTTAGCCACAATAACATAAACACTGGATAGTAATTTGACCAAAATGTCATGTCACCATGTGGAGGATGAAAGAGAGAAGCATGTCTGTGTGTGTATGTGGTGAGAAGGAAGTAGCAGAAAGTAGATAAGCAGCACTTAAAACAGAAACACCCTGAAATAGAAGACGATTTTTTAGAAATTTAGGTGTAAATTCAGAAAATCTAAAAGACTTGAAAGTCGTTGTCTCTTGGGAATGAAATTTGGTGGGAAAAAGTACAAGAGGGCATGCTTCTTCCATTGTACTATTTGACTTCTTAAAGTTTTTTCTTTTATATGGAGGTATACTTGACTTGCCTGGTGGTACAGGGGATAATAATCCACCTGCTATTGCAGGGAACCAGGGTTCGTTCCCTGGTCCGGGAAGATTTCACATGCAGTGGAGGAATGAAGCCCAAGTGCCATAACTACTGAGCCTGTGCTCTACAGCCTGGGAGCCGCACCTCCCAAGCTCATGTGCTGCAACTGCTGAAGCCTGTACATCTAGAGCCTACGTTCTGCAACCATAGCAGTCCCTGCTCTCTACAACTACAGGAAGCCCACATGCAGCAACAAAGACTCAGCACCAACAAAAATAATAAAATAGCAAAGTATTTAAAAATAACTAAATAAAAGGACATACTTTGATGAACTTGGGCATACACACACCATAATCAATAGTGAACATAGGTAGCCGCCCCCCGCCCCAAAGTTTTCTCATGTCCCTTTGTAGTCCCTCCCTCCCAGGATCACTCCTGGACAGGGCCATATGGGTGGCTGGGAGTCAGAAACCACCCCTAAAGGGCTTAACACCTCCTGCTTGCTTTGGTGAACCAGGGAGTCTTTGCCTCTAATGCAGATGCCAGGCTGGGCAAGACCTCGCAGGTCATCCTGGCCTTCAGCATTCAGTGTGAGAAGCACCTCCTTGTGAAAAGCTGCCTGACTTCCTCCTCGTGCCCAGATCCTCTCCTCCAGAACTCTCTTCTCTGCAATGTACTGGCTTCTTTCTCCCCTGCCTCCAGTGACCCATGAGCTCTGCAAGGATGGAGACCCTTCGATTCAGGTGGCCTGGCTTAGAGCAGGTGCTCAGAAAATACTTGTTGAATGAATGCACGAAATATAAGACAAAAGAGATAAAAGGAGGAGTGAATGGGTGAGTAAATAAAAGATATTTTCCCAATGTCAATGATATGATTGTATTAAAGATACGGAAAAGCAACAGGAGAGGCTGAAATGGAAGGAAAACTCAGAAGCACAACTGGAGCCATTAATTCTTTCTTAGAGGGGCCTGGGAGGTACATGTCCCTGGGATAAAACCTTGTCCCCAACATCCCCCTGACCCTCTAGGACCCCAGGTCCACCTTGGGAGCCCTGGGCGGAGCTGTCCCTGGCAGTCAGGGATGAGGCTCACTAGGGGGCACCCTTCCATCACACTGGCCCTGCCCCAGCAGACACAAAAACCTGCCGGGGCTCTTTTCTACAAGGAAGCTTGCAAATCCTGGGGCCTCCTCCCATTCCTTGTGGCCTCTGCCCAAGAGGGTCTTTCCAACCAACGGTGAGCATCCACCAAATCAGTACCTACGCAGAACTAGGTAGCTTTGCATGTGTATGGGGTGAAGCTGACATTTCAAAATGATCTTTCCTCCTTAACTGCTTCAAATACACCAGTTCTGAGACCTCCATCCCATCACTTCCCTCAGCCTAAGGGCTGCCCAGATAAGAATACACTGAGGAGCGGACTCTTGCAGTTTACTATTTATTCACAATAATGGGGTGGGGCCGAGGGAGGCTCTGGGCAGTTATAGACCCCAGAGCAGGGGGAGTACATGGGAGGCGGGGTTCAAAATTCCCTCTTCAGTGGGCCTTCACTGCCCACAGGAGTCCTCTCAGCCCTGGGCTTGCAGGAGCTTCTGAAGCCAAGGGACTCAGAGGGAGGTCAGGGGCTCAAGGGTGTGTGTGTAATTTGGAAAGTCAGGGCTTCTTCAGTTTTTAGGACTACACGCTCTTACCTCAATCATTGTGGGGTCTAATTTCAAAAATGTTCCAGCACTTCCCCATCAGCCCCATGGTTAAGACTCCATGCTTCCACTGCAAGGGACGTGGGTTTGATCCTTGGTCAGAGACTAAGATCTTGCATGGCACACATGGCTCGGATTTAATTTAAAAAAATAATAAAACAACAAAGACACGGACCAAGTGAAGCAACTGGTNTTTTTTTTTTAAGCAGTTTTAGGCTTAAAACAAAAGGACAGGAAGGTACAAAAATCCACCCATATGGCCTGTCTCTTATACACATCTAAGACACGGACCAAGTGAAGCAACTGGTGCCTGATGGAGATGTGGGCCTGATGCCTGGAGTAGAAGGAGGGGTGGTGGGGGAAGGAGAGAGTTGGAGGGAAACCTGGGGAGGGGGAGGTGGAGAATACATCAGAAAGTAGATCACAGTGACTTGCAAAAGGACAAAGAGAAAAAGGCCCCAGCTTAACTCAGTAGAAGTGGGAACTTCCATCCCCTTGTCCATGCTCTTCCTGGGAATTTGCTCCCTGCTCCAGATTCTGGTGGGCATCTTGCGCCCCATAACCTGTCAAAGGAAGTGTCCAGAAGGGAGGATTTCACACCTAGAGGTCTTGTTTTGATGTTGGTGCCCCTCCTTCACCAATCAACCATTTGGGAAGTAAGGGGACCATTCCCTTCTCAGCTCAATGGGGGACCCAGGCTGCTAGAGTCTAGCTCAGAACTTGCCTTTATTTTTTCTGTGGGGTGCAGTGCGGCACAGCTGCAGGGCCAGACTGAGTCCATTATCACACGCACAGACTCAGGCCTGAGCCCAGGCCCAGGCTCTGTGCAGAGGAGGGTGTGTTCACCCAAGCTATGTACACACCTATGAGCCAGCCACACCTCTAGGAACCACACTCTCCAGAGCAAAGGCATCAAGCCTGGCTCACTCTGAGAATTGGGTCGCCCCTGCATCTTTTCTTTGCAGGATTCTGGGCCCGGCCAGCCACACTGTCACCTGGGGAGAATCATTGCCTGCAGGAAGAGGGGTGAAGGGAGAGGGGTCAGTGTGGACAAAGAGTGACAAAGCTGGGAGTTAGAAAACACTGACTTCCTAGGCAGAAAACACTGACTTCCTCTCTTTCTTTGCTGTGTATGTGTGTGTTAGCCAGCCAGCCAGCCTAGCACCCATTTGTGCACACCTGCCTCCGGCATATCTGAGCTGTGATGACCGTCTTACCCAACCACCCTGCAGAGCCAGATGTGGCTGCCAGGTCAGGCAGGCTCCACTGAGGCCCCTGCTCTTTGCCCTGCCCTGCCTGGGAGGACCTGCCCTCCATCCTTCCCATGCAAAGAGAAGGCCAAGACAAGAAGAAAAATGTGTGTAAATTTCCCATCCAGGTTTTGGGAGCCCTCTCCTCATTCTGTCTCAGGAACACAGAGGTAAGCAGTCAAGGGGTCCCTTTGGGGGCTACTGTGGGCTTGCTCAATCCAAGATGTACCTCCCAACTCCAGGCACCTTGAGCAGAACCTTTCTGCAACCATTTCAAGAACGTTTGCAAAGCTTTTTGTCCAGTCAGCCCAAATGCTCCTAAAACACAGAACTGATCTATGCAACCTTTGCCCTGATCTTGTAACCGGAGTGCACATGCCCACACCCACTCTCACACCTCCACCAAGTGTTCCCAAGAAGAATGCTGTCCACAGGGTAAGAGGCCACCTGGGGACCTCTGTTTTCTTTCTTTTCATTTCTAAAATTCGTACCTGGTGTATCCAGTTAGGACAGTAGCATGTGGGCCACAGCTCTTGGTGAGGTGGTCCTTGGATGGTCCAATATCTCCTAACTCGGTATAAATATCATATTCTTCCATTTTTCTCAGCCAGTCACTTCAGGAATACCTTGAAAATACTGCAGGTTCCATTCTACCAGCACAATAAAGTGAATATTGCAATAGAACAAATTCTTTGGTTTCCCCGCGCAGGTAAAAGTTATGTTTCCCCTACACTGCTGTCTGCTGTGTTGCAATAGCATTGTCTAAATTAACAATGAAAAAGCTGGCTTAAAACTCAACATTCAGAAAATTAAGATCATGGCATCCAGTCCCATCACTTCATGGCAAATTGATGAGGAAACAATGGAAACAGTGAGAGACTTTATTTTCTTGGGCTCCAAAATCACTGCAGATGGTGTCTGCAGCCATGAAATTAAAAGACGCTTGCTCCTTGGAAGAAAAGTTATGACAAACCTAGACAGCATATTAGAAAGCAAAGACATTACTTTGCCAACAAAGGTCTGTCTAGTCAAAGCTATAGTTTTTCCAGTAGTCATGTATGGATGTGTGAGTTGGACTATAAAGAAAGCTGAGCACCGAAGAGTTGATGCTTTTGAACTTTGGTGTTGGAGAAGACTCCTGAGAGTCCCTTGAACAGCAAGGAGATCCAACCAGTCCATCTTAAAGGAAATCAGTTCTGAATATTCATTGGAAGGACTGATGCTAAAGCTGAAACTCCAATACTTTGACCATCTGATGCGAAGAACTGAGTCACTGGAAAAGACCCTGATGCTGGGAAAGATTGTGAAGGCAGTTGGAGAAGGGNGGAATACCTTGAAAATACTGCAGGTTCCATTCTACCAGCACAATAAAGTGAATATTGCAATAGAACAAATTCTTTGGTTTCCCCGCGCAGGTAAAAGTTATGTTTCCCCTACACTGCTGTCTGCTGTGTTGCAATAGCATTGTCTAAATTAACAATGAAAAAGCTGGCTTAAAACTCAACATTCAGAAAATTAAGATCATGGCATCCAGTCCCATCACTTCATGGCAAATTGATGAGGAAACAATGGAAACAGTGAGAGACTTTATTTTCTTGGGCTCCAAAATCACTGCAGATGGTGTCTGCAGCCATGAAATTAAAAGACGCTTGCTCCTTGGAAGAAAAGTTATGACAAACCTAGACAGCATATTAAAAAGCAAAGACATTACTTTGCCAACAAAGGTCTGTCTAGTCAAAGCTATAGTTTTTCCAGTAGTCATGTATGGATGTGTGAGTTGGACTATAAAGAAAGCTGAGCACCGAAGAGTTGATGCTTTTGAACTTTGGTGTTGGAGAAGACTCCTGAGAGTCCCTTGAACAGCAAGGAGATCCAACCAGTCCATCTTAAAGGAAATCAGTCCTGAATATTCATTGGAAGGACTGATGCTAAAGCTGAAACTCCAATACTTTGACCATCTGATGCGAAGAACTGAGTCACTGGAAAAGACCCTGATGCTGGGAAAGATTGTGAAGGCAGTTGGAGAAGGGGACGACAAAGGAAAAGATGGATGGATGGCATCACCAACTTGATGGACTTGAGTTTGAGCAAGCTCTAGAAGTTGGTGATAAACAGGGTAGACAGGCATGCTGCAGCCCATGAGGTCGCAAAGAGTAGGACATGACTGAGCAATTGAACTGAACTGGACTGAACAATGTACAAACTTTACTAAAGAATACTCTATTGTTCATCATCTGAGCCTTCAGCAAGTCATAATCTTTCTGCGATAGCAATACCAAAAACCACACATTACCATAACAAACTTAATAAAAGTTGAACTATTGCTGGATTTACCCACAGACACACAATGTGAGCAAATGCTGCTGGAAAAAATGGTACCACAAACCTTCAATTTGTGAAAAATGCAGAATCTATGAAGTGCAATAAAATATAGCACACTAAAACAAGGTAATCTTGTGTTTGAGATACAATATTTGGCTTCCAAATAAATCACACACACACACACACACACACACACACACACACACATTTTGAGGAAGAGTTTTATTAAAAATTAACAATGTCCCTGGCTAGTAAATAGCTCTTTGAACTTATCAAGTTTTCTTGTCCCAATCCCCTCCAGCGGATCTGGCAATTGCAAACTCTACAGTGAGGGGCGGTAGAGAGGACCTGGCTGAGGGTGAAAGTCAGCCCTGATTCTCAGGGTGAGGACAGGGTCCTGGGCTTTACACATAGAGGTGTTGAGAGACCCAGTGTGGTCAGGGCCCAGGAATGGCACACAGAGTTGGGGAAGTGCCTGCAGGTGGGAAGGGTCTGGCAGAGCAGGCTTTCTGAAGAAGGGGTTTCCACCGGTGCAGATGAACCAGCCTAGTGCCAAAGGCTGGGGAGGAAGGGTCAGAGGACAGAATTCCATCCAGAGGAGGAAGAGCAAGAGCAACAACANCATTACTTTGCCAACAAAGGTCTGTCTAGTCAAAGCTATAGTTTTTCCAGTAGTCATGTATGGATGTGTGAGTTGGACTATAAAGAAAGCTGAGCACCGAAGAGTTGATGCTTTTGAACTTTGGTGTTGGAGAAGACTCCTGAGAGTCCCTTGAACAGCAAGGAGATCCAACCAGTCCATCTTAAAGGAAATCAGTCCTGAATATTCATTGGAAGGACTGATGCTAAAGCTGAAACTCCAATACTTTGACCATCTGATGCGAAGAACTGAGTCACTGGAAAAGACCCTGATGCTGGGAAAGATTGTGAAGGCAGTTGGAGAAGGGGACGACAAAGGAAAAGATGGATGGATGGCATCACCAACTTGATGGACTTGAGTTTGAGCAAGCTCTAGAAGTTGGTGATAAACAGGGTAGACAGGCATGCTGCAGCCCATGAGGTCGCAAAGAGTAGGACATGACTGAGCAATTGAACTGAACTGGACTGAACAATGTACAAACTTTACTAAAGAATACTCTATTGTTCATCATCTGAGCCTTCAGCAAGTCATAATCTTTCTGCGATAGCAATACCAAAAACCACACATTACCATAACAAACTTAATAAAAGTTGAACTATTGCTGGATTTACCCACAGACACACAATGTGAGCAAATGCTGCTGGAAAAAATGGTACCACAAACCTTCAATTTGTGAAAAATGCAGAATCTATGAAGTGCAATAAAATATAGCACACTAAAACAAGGTAATCTTGTGTTTGAGATACAATATTTGGCTTCCAAATAAATCACACACACACACACACACACACACACACACACACACATTTTGAGAAAGAGTTTTATTAAAAATTAACAATGTCCCTGGCTAGTAAATAGCTCTTTGAACTTATCAAGTTTTCTTGTCCCAATCCCCTCCAGCGGATCTGGCAATTGCAAACTCTACAGTGAGGGGCGGTAGAGAGGACCTGGCTGAGGGTGAAAGTCAGCCCTGATTCTCAGGGTGGACAGGGTCCTGGGCTTTACACATAGAGGTGTTGAGAGACCCAGTGTGGTCAGGGCCCAGGAATGGCACACAGAGTTGGGGAAGTGCCTGCAGGTGGGAAGGGTCTGGCAGAGCAGGCTTTCTGAAGAAGGGGTTTCCACCGGTGCAGATGAACCAGCCTAGTGCCAAAGGCTGGGGAGGAAGGGTCAGAGGACAGAATTCCATCCAGAGGAGGAAGAGCAAGAGCAACAACAGGGGACCTAAGAGAGGGCCCCTGGCTGACAGGGGTGTGGAGGGAAATGAAGAAATCAAAAGAGAGAAAGAGCAGATGGGAGAGAGGAGAGCTCCCAGAGTCTGCCCTGTCCACCGAAGCAACCTGGATTCTGGTGGCCACGGAAAAGTTTTGGCAATGAGAAGCTGAGCAGCCCACTGGTTACCTGGCTTCATCACTTACTCTCTGTGTGACTCTTGGCAAGCTAATTAATCTCTCTGAGCCTTGGTTTCCTCATTTGTAAGATAGGGATGATTTTTTAAAAATCCCTGGGAGGATGACTGGAAGGGCTGGCTGGCGGGATGACCAGGCGGTAAGCGGGGCCTGGCACTCCCTGCGCTCTCCGTAAGGGGTGCCCCTTACTACCTTCTTTAGGAAGAGCTGGACAGATCGCCTGGCGGCAGGTGATTCAGCTGGTAAAGTGGGTCAAATTAGCCGGAAGATTTTTCATCCCAGATTCACACTTCCTGTGGAGACAGATCCGAAAAGGGCTGGCGAAGGTGTTTGTAAACAATAAAAGTGCAATTCAAAGGTTGCCGCCGGCGACAACCAGCGAGGCTCCCGGCTGGAAGCAAGAGTCATCTCTTCGCTTGGGGCACGGTCTGGATCGGGCAGATACGGACATTTTTCCCGTCTTCCCTCACTGTACAACACACACTCCTCAAGCCCCTCTCACACCCCCAACCAGGTCCAGCAGCAACACCCAGGGTCTCTCTCGAGGGCATGCCACGTACATTCTCTGTGTCATCCAGCCGATGGAGCTGGAGGAGTGAGAGGAAGGCCGGGTACGGGGCTGAGGGCGGTAAGGGGCCTAGATGGATTCCAGCAGCCCCTAAGGAGAGCGGGGGTCGCTGGCCGGGGAGGGGCACAGAGAGTCCAGGAGGCCGGGGCGGCCAGGTCCACAGCGCCGCCTTCCCGAAGGAAGGCGGGGGCGGGGAGGAGGGAGCTGGAGGAGGCGGAGAGCGGAGGAGGGCGGCGCGCTACGAGGTTATTTGTGGTTCGCTTTGATCCCGAGGGGGAACCTGAAACTCTCACATTCCTGGCATAGCAGCCGCCTCCGGCGCGGGCCGACCCTGGGGCTGCGCGCTGGGGCTGAGTCGCCAGAGCGTCGGCGCCTCTGCCGAGAGCACACCTCCGCCGCCGAGCTGAGCTGAGCCGGGCCGGGCCGGGCCGTCGGATTTGACTGCTCGGAGCACTCGTGGGCCGCAGCGGTAAGAAAGGCCTCTTGGCGCTTTGGGGAGCGCACGGGGCTGCAGAGACGCGCTCCAGCCCAGCCTTTTCCGGGAGAGGGAGCAGAAGCCGAGCGGACCCTGAGTCCTCCAGGAGCGGTGCGCCTTTGCCCGCAACCGGCGGGGCGAGGGCAGCTCCCTCCTGGGGCGCCTTGCAGGTCCCCTGGGAGCTCTCGCAGGCGGCGGGGGTCCGCTGGGGCTGAAGGAGGGGACAGCCCGTGGGCAGATAGGAGTGGGTGTCTGGGAGCGTGGATCTGGGAAGGAGGCGCCGCTTGGAGCTCAAGTTGCAGGGCCCGGGGGCAAATTTGGTTCGGGGTTGGGGGTTACAGGTGTCTTTCCTCCCTAACTAGCCCAAGAATTCCTCTTTGTCTTCCTTGGAAAATCCTCTCTGGAGCCACGGTCTGGCTCTCACTTAGAAAGAATGCAGCCTGCAGTCCAGCCCGGTGACGTCAGCGCTGGGGCATTTGGAAAACAAAGAGGGCTTGGGGCGGGGGGGGAGGGGGGAGGCGGATCTACTACGCTTAAAGACCTCTCCGGACCACGGCTACCGTCGTCCGCTCCAGGCGCTGCGGCGGCCGCAGGGTGCTCGTGGTCAGCCGGGAGTCCGGGTAGGGCGGGATCCCTGGCTGGGGTGCGATCTGACTTAAAGACCCTCGCTTTGGTTCCTTGGGCCAGAGTGAGCCAAGGTAAAGGCCGGAGTTGTGTGGTTGCTTCAAAGCGGGTGTTTCAGAGAGCCCGGCGCGCTAGCGCAGCAGGGGTGCACGATCCGGGTCGGGAGCGCGGATTTTAGTAACAGCTTAGCTGTGTCCATCTGAGAGATCTGACTGAGACAAACGAGGAATGGAAGGCGCGGGAAGTGTTCCCTGCTCCCAGGCACACTGTTGGGGGAGGAGGAGGGCTGGAATCTGTCCGGAAAACTGCATTCCCCGGTCCTTCTCGGCTGGAGTCAGCCCAGACAGTGTTTAACTTAGGAAATGCCCCGTGGATGAAACGCTAGGGCGAACTGATTCCTGTTTGTTTTGCCTCGGGTGACTCTAGAGTCTTGCATCTTCTGTGTGTGTGTGCGCGCGCGCGCGCGCCCCGTATATGTGTGTGCCCCCTGTGTGTATGTGTGTGCCCCCTGTGTGTATGTGTGTGGGGGGTGGGGGGTGGGAGGGATGATGTGGTCCCGGGAAGTCTGAACACCGAGATGTCCTCCAGACCCATCTCTCTCTCCCTAGTTCTGAGCAGCTGGGAGGAGGGAGTAGGTTGGGAATGGCTGCTCTGCCAGCCAGCCAAGCCCTAACTGGAGCTGGGCATTGGGGCTAGCTCTGTGGCAGAGGAGGGGCCACATTCCTCCCACTGTCCTCCTATATACACAGGACATGTAGAGGTGTGGGTTTTGTTTGGTCTTCCCTGAATCCCAGTTTGGAGGTTTGTGTTGGAGAAGGCTGTGGAAAGGAAGCCAGGTGAGGCGGGCAGCCTTCCAGGCCATGAGCCACTGGGAGCGCAGGCTCAGAAGGGAACACCTTCCTCAGGAGACAGTCTCCCTGCAGTTTAGGCGGAGTCACCAGCCCTGGGTGCCTGCAGCTCCTTCAGTCAACTCAAGCAGTCTTAACCATGTGAAGATGCTGAGTGCCCATCCCCTCATACCTAGAGGACCATCAGGCACTTTCAAGGAGCAAGTGTGTGTGTGGCTGGGGTGGTGATCATAAAATCAGAGACATCGTGCCACCCTTTCTTTTTCCTGGAGCACGTGTGCGCTTACTGTCAGTGCACAGACTATGCACTGACAGGCCCACAGACCTTGATGGGTGGCACCTTTTTGCCTCCTTTTGCAAAACCACTCTTAGTGTAGTCTGTCTCATCTTTCATCCCTTATTCACCAATCCAGATGCATTTTCTCCTTCCTGTTCACCTTGCAGAGTTGACTGCCAAGGTCATCCCATGACAGAGAGGGCTCAGCAGGGTAAAGGGCTGTGAGTTACTATGCCAAGGCCATGGTTCATGCTGTGGGGGCTCTTTGCTTAGGGCTTCTGCCGGGCTGGTGTGTGCATGCATGCATGCATGCTCAGTTGTGTACAGTTCTTTGCAACCCTGTGGACTGTAGCCCACCAGGCTCCTCTGTCCCTGGGATTTTTTCAGGCAAGAATACTGGAATGGGTTGCCATTTCCTAATCTAGGGAATCTTCCTAACTCAGGAATCCATCCCATGTCTCTTATGTCTCCTGCATTAGCAGGTAGATTCTTTACCACATCTACTGGACGGGACTCATGCTTTATCACCTGTGATAAAGTCGAGGTGGCGCAGTGGTAAAATATCTGCCTGCTAATGCAGGAGACACAAGAGCTTAGTGTTTAAAGCTGAACTAGGCCTGCCCTGGACTTTCTCATCAGGCTCTCTGATGGGAAGCTGACTACAGGAGCCTAAGGTTCTTGGTGTCTAGGTTTCTGGTATCTCTCTCTAGGCACAGTAAGTCTCCATGAATATGATTATAATGACAGTCCTTTGCCAAGGATTTAAAGCTCACTGGGAGCTCAATAGCCATTGCCTCCTAATTCTCAGCTCCATGAAGCTAGCATTATTTCCACATTTCTGATGGAGAAACTGAGGCTCAGAAGTTAGGTGACTTGCCTTAATCAGTAGGTGGCAGCACTGGCAGTCTGACAGGCGTGTGTGCCCCTCCATCAGACAGCAATGGAAAGTCCCCACTTTTCCCATGTGCTCCCACTGAGTGCTCTTCTTTTTCTCCTCCTCAGGTGCTCTGGGGCCAGGTGCCACTGGCCTTTGTCCAGGTGGGTGTGTGCAAGCCCAGGGAGCATGAGGACGCTGGAAGACTCCTCAGGTACGGTCCTGCACCGCCTCATCCAGGAACAGCTGCGCTATGGCAACCTGACTGAGACCCGCACGCTGCTGGCCATCCAGCAACAGGCCCTGCGCGGTGGGGCTGGGGCTGGGGGCACAGGAAGCCCCCAGGCCCCCATGGAGATCATGGCACCAGAGGACAGTCAGGTGCTGCAGCAGGCCACGAGGCAGGAACCCCAGGGCCAGGAGCACCAGGGCACCGAGACCCACCTGGCAGAGAACGGCCTCTACCGCCTGTGCCCGCAGCCTGGCAAGGGCGAGGAGCTGCCCACCTATGAGGAGGCCAAAGCCCACTCACAGTACTATGCCTCCCAGCAGGCGGGGCCCTGGCCATACGTGGGGGACCNAGGGCTGTGAGTTACTATGCCAAGGCCATGGTTCATGCTGTGGGGGCTCTTTGCCTAGGGCTTCTTCCGGGCTGGTGTGTGCATGCATGCATGCATGCTCAGTTGTGTACAGTTCTTTGCAACCCTGTGGACTGTAGCCCACCAGGCTCCTCTGTCCCTGGGATTTTTTCAGGCAAGAATACTGGAGTGGGTTGCCATTTCCTAATCTAGGGAATCTTCCTAACTCAGGAATCCATCCCATGTCTCTTATGTCTCCTGCATTAGCAGGTAGATTCTTTACCACATCTACTGGACGGGACTCATGCTTTATCACCTGTGATAAAGTCGAGGTGGCGCAGTGGTAAAATATCTGCCTGCTAATGCAGGAGACACAAGAGCTTAGTGTTTAAAGCTGAACTAGGCCTGCCCTGGACTTTCTCATCAGGCTCTCTGATGGGAAGCTGACTACAGGAGCCTAAGGTTCTTGGTGTCTAGGTTTCTGGTATCTCTCTCTAGGCACAGTAAGTCTCCATGAATATGATTATAATGACAGTCCTTTGCCAAGGATTTAAAGCTCACTGGGAGCTCAATAGCCATTGCCTCCTAATTCTCAGCTCCATGAAGCTAGCATTATTTCCACATTTCTGATGGAGAAACTGAGGCTCAGAAGTTAGGTGACTTGCCTTAATCAGTAGGTGGCAGCACTGGCAGTCTGACAGGCGTGTGTGCCCCTCCATCAGACAGCAATGGAAAGTCCCCACTTTTCCCATGTGCTCCCACTGAGTGCTCTTCTTTTTCTCCTCCTCAGGTGCTCTGGGGCCAGGTGCCACTGGCCTTTGTCCAGGTGGGTGTGTGCAAGCCCAGGGAGCATGAGGACGCTGGAAGACTCCTCAGGTACGGTCCTGCACCGCCTCATCCAGGAACAGCTGCGCTATGGCAACCTGACTGAGACCCGCACGCTGCTGGCCATCCAGCAACAGGCCCTGCGCGGTGGGGCTGGGGCTGGGGGCACAGGAAGCCCCCAGGCCCCCATGGAGATCATGGCACCAGAGGACAGTCAGGTGCTGCAGCAGGCCACGAGGCAGGAACCCCAGGGCCAGGAGCACCAGGGCACCGAGACCCACCTGGCAGAGAACGGCCTCTACCGCCTGTGCCCGCAGCCTGGCAAGGGCGAGGAGCTGCCCACCTATGAGGAGGCCAAAGCCCACTCACAGTACTATGCCTCCCAGCAGGCGGGGCCCTGGCCATACGTGGGGGACCGGGATCCCCACGGGCCCCCAGGAGGCAGCCGGAGGCAGGATGAGGCCCTGCGTGAGCTGAGGCATGGGCACGTGCGCTCCCTGAGCGAGCGGCTCCTGCAGCTGTCCCTGGAGAGGAACGGGGCCCGCACCCCCAGCCACATGAGTGCCTCCCACAGCTTCCCCCAGCTGGCCCGCAACCAGCAGGGCCCCCTGGCCAGGGGCGCCCCTGCTGCCGAGGGCCCGGAGCCGCGAGGACCTCCACCTCAGTACCCACACGTCATGCTAGCTCACGAGACCACCTCTGCCGTCACTGACCCGCGGTACCGTGCCCGTGGCAGTCCACACTTCCAGCATGCGGAAGTCAGGTAACTGCCCACCTTGGTCTTCAGGCTCTTGGCTTCCTTCCAGTGTAGTTTTCCCAGGGTGAAGAGCCCCCAGGAGGTTGGTGAGCTCCAGAGGAAGGCTGATGATACCCTCTCCCTCCCAAGAGGGGAGCTAATGCTGGAAGGAAAGAGGGATTTAGCTAGGGTCACATGAGAACTTAGCGGCATCCCTTGCTTTAATTTCGAGACAGACACCATTGCCTAATTGACTGTAGCCTTCAAGTATCTAGGGTTCTCAGAGGCTGTCAATTAGAGCAGGGAGCTAAAGGTTAGATTGCAGAAAGAACTTGCAAGGACTAGAGTTGGGAATCTTTCCCAAGTTAAGTGGGAAGAAGGTGGGACCTCTTCTGGAAGCTTCTAAAAACAGAAGAAGTCTTTTCTTCTTTGCTGTCCATGTTTTTTGGGAGGCATTCCTAAGTGGAGGCAAGGAAGAAAGGACCAGATGGCCTCCGTAGAGATCTCTCCTCCCCTACACAGGGGCGGGAGCTGCCCTGGCATGGCACTGCCATTCATTTCCGATCATGTTCTTCTGTGTGGTCCATGGGGCAGGAGCCTGGGAGAAGGTTCTTGTTCCAGAAGCCCCTTTATGTGGAGGCTCCAGAGTAGCTGCGGCCGAGTTGGGGGTAGGGGTTGGGGGGGACTCAGCTTTTAATTCTGAGAGCGAAGGGAAGCCTTTAGAGGATGTGATTTGACGTCCCTTTTCAAAAAGATTCCTCTGTTGCTTGTAGAGAATGGATTTTAGGGGCATGAATGGAAGCAGGGATGCCCAGGAGGGGCAGGAAGCCCAGTTTTCAGAAATAAGGTTCCTAGAAATGAGGCTCTCGTTTGGCCCAGGACCTTCTCCTGAGAAGCTGGCACACGCCCTTTTCACACACCCTTAATTCTCCCCTACCCCCCACCCCACACACAGGGGCGGGAAACCCCAGTGGAGGGGCCTGAAGGCTTGCAGACCCCCTTCCTCTGGTGCCCCAAGGTTCAAGTCTGGTTTTCTTCGCGCCTGCTGAGTCCTCATTTAGTCACCTGCTTTGCCACGGTGCAACCTTGCCTGGGAAAGAGACCTTTCTCTGCTCTCGAGAAATGAGTGACATGATGGCTCTGGAATGGAAGCGGCAGAGGACTGAGCATATGGGGTTTTGCCAGCCTCGAGGCCCCCGTGCCTCACCTCCCTTCTCAGGGCTTGGTCCTGGAAGAGTTTCAGAAGCTGAGTCGTGGTTTCTTCTTTGGACCATGCTCATTGAGCCCTGTCAGGAAAAGATAATGTTGTGGAAAGGAAGTCGACTGTTTGCAGGAGAACAAAAAAAGTCGGGGGTGGGGGTGGGGAGTGGGGAGCAAGTGTGAAGGAAAGGAGGCTCTATTCTTTCTGAGAGTCCAGTCATCCCCAAAGAATGCCATTTATGTCTGCCGGCCTGGAGCAGGGGAGCAGGGGAGCGAGTTGGAGGGAGCCACCCCAAGGTGCCACATTCAGCAGCAGAGGGAAAGTTTGCATATTCCAGTGGGGTACCCTCTCAGCTCTCACTGGAAGCTCTACCTTGAGCAGGAAAAGAAATACATCTGCCAGCTTCTCCTTCAGCTAATCTGGTGAAGATTGTTTGCTGGGAACTGGTGGTGGGACTTAGCCTTGGGTCTAAGAAGAGCAGGGGAGCTGGAGTCTGGAAGGGGAAGGATGAGGGGATGGGCAGGCATGGGTTCTGAGGCGATGGATTCGTCTGCGGCTTCTGGGACTTGGGAAAGCTCCTGGTGAAACTGAGGCAGTCTAATTCTCAGGGCCCCAGAAAAGCTGTGTGACCCCACATGCTTGATGGTGGGACCTTGAGGGTGAAGACCTTTACATGGGACTCCAGTACCAGAGGCCAGGAGAACACTGTCCCTAACCTCAGGCTATTGTAAATCCACTGTTCGGGTCACATTTACTCTGAGCAGAGGGTAGGCTGTCACTGTGGAGATGCCCACTGCAGGCCCAGCACTCTGCCAGGCAGATGTGGCCCTGACAACCTGCCTGAGGCTAGAGACTCTCACCCTCCTGACTGAGCATGGTCCCGTGCACCGTGGACTCAAACACTGGAGCCAGAATTTGAATGCCTGATCTGTCAGACTCTGGAGCCCAGACTCAGCCTGACATCTGTCTCACCACTCTAACCTTAGCCACAGTCTTCTAAACATGTTTCTTCAAGGGGTGACTCAAAATAGGAGGGAGAAGAAGCGACTGTGTGTGTGGGCAGGTGCGCACAGAGGGCCTGACACCAGGAGTGGGAACAGACACAGGGTAGCTGCTGGGGCCCGGGGGCCTGGAAGTTTGTGAGTTTCAGTCATGATGAGTGTGACCTCCAGATTCAAAAAGAGCTGCCTACGGCTGGGACTATTCAGACTGATGCCCAAGGCCTGGACCACAGGAGGCTGGGCATGAAATAAGTGTGCTGATGGTAATGCCCTGCAGCCCTGCTTCCCTGGCCCTTGAGGGTCTTGGGGACACCATGTGGAAAGGCCTTCCCCAGAGGTTACTGCCTAATGCTGCAGGAAAGCTGTCTGCCTGGGAGGGCTAGGGCAATTCTCTGTGGCTCCGTGGTCTCTGAGGACCGTCTCTTCTGTCCCCCAGGATCCTGCAGGCCCAGGTGCCCCCTGTGTTCCTCCCGCAGCAGCAGCAGCAGTACCAATACTTGCAGCAGCCTCAGGAGCGCCACCCGCCCCCACACCTGGCCGCCCTCAGCCCTCCTGGGGTGGAGGGCCTGGCAAGCACCCAGGCCTCTTTGGCCACCTCAGGCGGTGCCCACCTGGCCCAGATGGAGACTGTGCTAAGGGAGAACGCCAGGCTGCAGAGGGACAATGAGAGATTGCAGAGGGAGCTGGAGAGCACGGCGGAGAAGGCTGGCCGCATCGAGAAGGTAGGCCCTGCTGATGCCTCAGAGAAGCAGCTGGGGGCAAGAAGGGAACCCCAGCAGGGAGGGGGCTGTCAGAAGGGAGGCAGAGGAGTCTAAAAGCTGGTCTGGCTGGGCTTCTCAGCCGCCCCTGGGGGACCCCCCATCCCTCCTGCACCCCTCCCCGCCTGACTCCAGACAGCTGGGGAGCAGCCGGCAGAGCAGGCCCAGAGCACGAGCAGTTGCTGCCCAGTGGTGGTTAGAAAGAGCCCATTCACTGACTCCCTCATGGTCGCACCCTTTCCCTGCACACGCCCCCTCCCGTGGACACCTCCCACAGAGAGCCCTTTGTATCCCCCACACAACAGCAAGTCTGTTCCAGGGCAGCCCTGGTCACAGAGAAAGCCCCTCCTCTTGGCAAAAAAACTAGCGACTTATTGGAATCACGGGCCAGCTAGGAGCACGTGCGTGCAGAACTTGCCAGCTGCCAAGTGGGTGGGGCATCCGGGGCCAGGCTGGCCCTGTCAGGGGATGGCTGGAGAGACACATACTCCAGGCAGCTCAGGCTGGATCTGGTGCTCCCTTCTTAGTGAAGGAGCAGCAGCTGTCCACTCAGCCTTAGTAGGTAGCCTTAGGCTTTCTGTGACTGTCCCTTGTCTCCAAGATAGGCCCACCCCTCCAGACCACAGTTGGAGCCTCAGTGCCTGATCCTGGTCCATTGTGCTCAAATTTCTCACTAGAAGCCAAACAAAAGGAAAATGCTTCTTTCTGGACACTAGGCACCAGGTAGCTGCCCTCGGTCACCCTGGAGGCAGCTCCTTCCAGAGAACGTGACCTTGTGTTCACTCAGGACCTTGGGACAGTTGAAGGGACCCTGGCTTGCCTGTTCCAGCAGTCTTGTTCCTCTCTGGAGGCCACAGGTTACAGCCTGTCCCACTCAGGCTAGGTGGGTTTTCTGCTGTGGCTTTGTATCTTCTCTCTCACCCTTTCTGATGAAGAGTCAGCAATCAACCCTGGCCTAAGGAGGGGACCTTGATCCCATTGCCACCCTGGGAGCTCTCTCCCCTTCCTTCAGCTCTGCTCTCTGCCTCTTGCAGCTGGAGAGTGAAATCCAGCGGCTCTCCGAGGCCCACGAGAGCCTAACAAGGGCCTCTTCCAAGCGAGAGGCCCTGGAGAAGACCATGCGGAACAAGATGGACAGTGAGATGAGGCGGCTGCAGGACTTCAACCGGGATCTTAGAGGTGAGGACCACTCACGCAGGTGGAGGGACAGGAACCACCTATGGACAGTTTGATTCCACTGTTCTAGGACATCATTCAGAATCTCTTGCCTCTGCAAAAACAGTACAAATCAATTCAAAGGGAACTCCTTGGGGGACACCTTGATAGAGAGATGCTTGTCTCTGTGTTCTAGACCTTGGGGCCCTTCCTGGAGCTTTCACCCGTGTGGCCCAGGGTGACCTGGGGCTTCCCTATGAGCCCACCCCCGGCTTGGAGAATGCAGCCTGACAGTTCCCTGGTGAGGGAGTGCACCTCGGCAGGCAGCTTCACTTGTACTCAAACCTTTTTCCTTAAAACATCTTTTCTTCATTTGAAACAGAAAGATTAGAATCTGCAAACCGCCGGCTGGCAAGCAAGACGCAGGAGGCCCAAGCAGGCAGTCAAGACATGGTGGCCAAGCTGCTGGCTCAGAGTAAGTAGGGGACCCACTCAGGAGCCCAAGCAGAGGTGTGGCTGGTGGAACCAGGAGAGCTCCTCTTGAGGGGGGATTGGCCTCTGCCAAAGCAGGGCTTGGAGTGTGGGTTTACTGAATGCCCACTATGCACCCATCACTAGACTGGACTCGGGAGGGGCGGCTTCCCAAGGGGAGCAAGATCTGGTTCCCTGTGTACTGGGAAGATCAGTGGGTAGAGGGACAGCTGGGGAGGTGTGCTGAGCATCAGTTCGATGTCCCCTGGAGTCAGTTGAGGAGAGCCAAGCACTCTGGAAACAGGTGGGATGAGAGAGAAGGAAGAGTCTGCATCTCTCATGGTGTGGACATGTGGAAAGCTGGGGAGCATGGTGAGGCTGGGCCATAACAAGTGTTGGCACCAGCCAAAATGGAGCTTCACGAACACCACAGCCTAAAGAAGGAGGTCAGGAGGGATCCCCTAAAAAGGATGGTCAAAGGCTTCTTGAAGAGCGGATGAGTTCTGTTGACTGGCACATGCAGTCACTCATTTGTTCCCTAGCGCAGCCGTGCTGAGCCCCTGGCAGGTGTGCAGCAGAGCGGGAACAGGTCAGGATGGGGCCAGCACAAGGTCCAGAGAGGTAGGGAGCTTGAGGAAGGAGCAGGGTCTTCCCACCATGAATTCCAGGGAACGAGCATGGCCTGGCCCTGGAGGCCAGTGATGGAGGGGCAGTCCCCAGCACCCTGAGAGAGAGGTTTTTTGGGGGGCAGCTGAAGCAGCAGCAGGATAGCTCCAGTGGAGGTGGAAGCAATTTGAAGGAAGGGGGGACAAAAGGAAGCCACCACCTCAATAGTAGAGCCATCAGAGAGGCAGTTATTGATGAGCTCCTCCTTTCCGTTTTTAATGCCTGCTATAGTGATGTTTGAGTGTTTGGAAAGGAGTGCACTGGGGCAGCTGGTGTCTGAACAAGGATGCAGAAGGAGGAACCCCTCCAAAAGTTTACTGAGCTTAAGCTAGAGGGTTGGGGGTGTCTGGAAGCAGAGAGGCAGCTTGAAGACTGAGCTCTGGCTACCAGCACCTACCTCCTTCAGGCAGGGCTCAGGCCTGGACAGGGTGGCCCCCAAAGGGAATGAGGGAATGCAACACTGAAGACTGAGGGTGAGCAGGAGGTAGGAGAGATGACTGAAGATCTCTGGGAGGGAGGGGATGGTGGTAAGGGCTGGGGAGTGGGGATAGCCCTGGGGGGTCTCATCATTGTCCAGAGTGGATGGGTTGCTGGAAAGGGGCAGAATGAGGCCAGGCTTTGCCAAAGAAAGGAAGTCACGGCGGGTTCCTGGGAGCAGGCGGGGGAGGGGCCCGGGGCTGGCCAGCCTGGAGGCGTTTCCGCTCCCTGGGGAGTGAGGCTGTTCTTGGCTCCCGCCTGGAGCCATTAATCTCGAAGCGGCGGGTGACCTGGATGCCGGGCATTCCTGAGCCTGGGCTGTTCCGCTGCGCGCGCCTCCCCCTCCCCCCGCACTCCTGCCTGCGCCCCGCCCGTCACGCTGCGGGAGGAGGGACAGTGGGACAGAGGGACTGGGACTTGCTGGTGGGGCCTCGCTTCCCCCACGGAAGGCCTCCTGCTCCCTCCACTGCTCCCCAGCCCATGGCCCCCCTCTGTGTCTCCCGAATCTGCTCCCACCCCAGTGCTTCTCCCACTTGGATGTTTGCGATCCCATAGACTGTAGCAGGCCAGGCTCCTCTGTCCATGGGATTTCCCAGGCAAGAATAATGGAGTGGGTTGCTATTCCCTTCTCCAGGGCACCTTCCTGACCCAGGATCAAACCTGAGTCTCCTGCATTTTAGGCTGATTCTTTACTGTCCAAACCACCAGGGAAGCCACCAGGGTATTAGAGGTGTGCAAGGCAGCAGGAACCTTCTGGAAGCCAAAGGCTGGGCCCTTGGTACTGTCCCCAAGGGCTGAGGAAAGCCAAACTACCCTTCCTTGCTCCTGACATCCAGAAGCAACAATCCTCAGGGAAAATGTCTGTGGTTGATCTCACCTGTTTTCCAGAGTCAGCGCTAGTAGGAGAGTGTGGCCCCGATCACCAGTGCTATCTGCTTTCCTACTGGGCAAGAGTACAGACTCCCAGCTCTGGTCAGGCCCTGCCCACCCTGGGCATCTGGCCATGAGTCCTGAGGCCTGGTTCTCCCAGCCGAGTCCCCTTCAGGCAGTTTCTTCTCACCTGAACCTCAGATTCTGAGGCTGTAAGAGGGGACCATCCAAGACTGGGATGCGCTGCCAGCCTCCAGCTAACTCTATAAGCTGTCCGTCTCTGTGAAGCCTCCCAGGACAGGGCCATTGTCTCTGGGTCCAAAGTCCCAGTCAGCACTCCTGCCTGCCCCCTCCACCCCATTCAGGTGTCAGGCCAGCTCAGGATGAGAGGCCCAGTGTAACTGAGTTTCACCAACTTTTCCCTTCACCGCAAAGAATGAGGTGGGCCTGGGCCGAGCCTTCAAAAATTCAGAGTAAACCAGAGCTGACCTGGGTGACCTGTGTCCTCCTTCTCTGCCCCAGGGCCTTGTGTAATTCTCTTCTGTTCCAGAGTCTATACTGTCCTATCTGATAGGTACTTAGCCACATGTGGCCCAAAGATTAAAATTAATTAAAGTGAAATAAAATTAAAAATTTGACTCCTCCCTGGCACTAGCCACATTGCAAGTGCTCACTGGCCACATGTGCCTAGTGGCTGCTGCCCTGCTTGGCACAGGGTAGAGCAAGTCCATTATAGCAGGAAATTCCACTCTGCTGTGACAGTGCTGCTCTAGAGATGGTGCCTTTGAGTCCATCAGGGGCCCCGTGACAGGTCCCCCTCTGCCTTCCAGCAAGGCAGGCAGCCTGCACACTAGGGGTGGGGGTGGGGGTGCCTGGTTTCACAGAATAAGCTCTGAGGCCTCTTGAGTACGAGGGCCTCACTCCATAGCCAAGCAGCCTGGTTCTTCAAAGGCAGGCTAACTTTGATCCCCACCTGGTAGCACCATTCACCTCCTATGATTCCTCCTCTTGAAGGTGGGGATCACAGATCCCGGACTGTCATTGGAGGCTTAGGGGAATAAGATGTGTAGATGCCTGACTCCTGGGGCAGCACATGGTGCTTCTCCCACTTGGATGATGACCACGTGACAGTCCACCTGAGACCNCTTCCACTCCAAGCTTTTGGAATCCAATCCCGTTTGGAAACAGAAATGTAATCAAAGTTCTTGCAAATCAAGAGCAACTAGCATCCCCAGGAGGTGTCGTTAAATTAGGGTATTCTTCATGGGGGCTGCATATTGTAGACAGGGCAGTAATTGAAACTCCTGCCTTCCTAGCAGACAGGGCCCCACTGGAGGAGCCTGTGGCTGGGGCTCCCCTCGCTGCCCACACCAAACATGGGAGCAGGGATGGGAGCACCCAGACTGATGGCCCCCCGGACAGCCTGGAGCCTGACAGCCTTTTGGGGTGCAGCAGTGGCCAGAGAACAGCCTCACTGGGTAAGTCTCCCCCAACTTTGGGGGGGGGGCTGATGGCACCCTGGGGTTTGAATCCCACCCCCACTTATTGCCCACACTCCGTGGGGAGCCCTGCACAGGGAGGGTGAGCAGAATGTGGGACCTACCTCAGTACCCGGGAGAGATATAGGAATAGGGGAACTGGAAACCCTAATTACAGACAGATCTACCTGGGAAGCCCTTTATCTCCTCTTAAGAAGTCTTCCTTACATCTTTAATGGCCAATCTGAACATCTAAGATAGCGGAAGACTTTGTTTTAAGACTCCCAAGTTAGAAGACTTTGTTTCAAGAGTCCCGGAAGGAGAAATTTGAGGAGATGCCCTTGAGTGTGTTTGCTCCCTTTCACATTAGCCTTTGCATAGTTGCCTTTGCCTCCCCGGCTCAGAAAACCACAGGCATGAAAAGAATGTGGCAGCCTCCCTCCCTCAGGGCTCTCCACCCTCCCTCCAAGCCCTCCAACCGGTTCCTAGTTATAAACATTTGCATCTTCCACTCTGGAGGCTGGTGGTCTGGAAGGGAGCAGAGCTCTGTGACTGGTTGGCCAAGTTATGGGGACCTGGGCAGCTGAGGTGGGAAAAGTTGGTAAAGAGAGAGCCTATCTTTAAAATGATACCCGATTTAAAAGAGCAGTCTAGTAACCCTCGTTGCCATGTGCCTGGGCTCTTATCTCTCCAGATTCTGTTGCTACATCCAGAGTCCAGGACTTTTCTGACATGGTGGAGATATTGATCTGAAGGAGGTGGTGCCATGGGGACTCTGAACCATTTCCTGCTGCTCTCTGCCACACAGCCATTCCAGCAGGATGCTGCATGGGAGAGGGGAGCTGTGAGCACCCGTCCCCCCAGAAGACCCTGTTCCTTAGCCCCACGCTCCTCCTGGGCCCATGCAGCATGGGGACTGGACCTTTACCTGGCTTGCTGCCAGGGAAGCAGTTGAAATCTCAGAAGGGAGTAGTGCACCCCCACTGGGCACTCGGGCAGGGAGGGAGGGGATGTGTTGATATGGCGGCTGATTACCAAGGATGGCTGCCCATGGACTCCAGGTGGACTGGTTTAATGGGCCTGGCTCAGTGTGGTCCCTCCAGCTGCATCTGCTCCTCAGCTCCTCACTGCCTCCTGGGCATCACCCGGACTTGAATCTTGGCGGCCTGTTGAGCGTGTAGTCCTGCAGAGGCCACAGCGTCACCCGTACTGTGGAAAGGACTAGGACGTGCCGTGCAGTTTGTACATAATTCCCTTTCTTGTGAAACAGAAGACTGAAGTGGGCTGCTTCAGATTCGCCCCTCATTCCATGCTCCCAGCCCTGCTGCCTCAGTTCCTCCCAGCTATCTCCCCTTCTCAAGTCCTTGGTCCATGGATTTTGTTACTGCTTGATCCACGGGATATTGGCGGCTTAATCCCCATCTTGAGCCCTGTTTGAAATGCCCAAGGGACCCACCACCAGCCTCTTGAAATGGCTCCACAGCTCCTGTCCCTGGGACACCTTGTCAGTTTGGTTATGAACCCTGAGCTAGATGAAGTCCGCCACCACACAGATCTGCCCTAGTGGGCTTCCCAGCAGCAGTTCTCTGAAAGGAAACTGGAGAGATGGCCTTGTTCTCATCAGAGTCTTTGTTCCCCCTGGAGGCACTGGGAGAGGGAGCTATGCTGGTGAAGACTAGTCCATGAGCTGTAAAGACATGACTCAGATGGTCCTCTGAATGGAGCCCCTGTCACAGCATGGCGCCCTGAGGCTGGCTCCTCAAGCCGCCAGTGCGCAGCACCCTGCAGCAGGGCCAGCGCTTGGGAACTGGAGTGAAGCGTCCGAGGGCAGCCTGCCAGTAGCAGTGACTTTTACTTCTGGTCTTAAAGAGTCTCCCAACTCAGCCCCGTGAGTGCCTGGTGGGTTTTAGCGGCTTGTCTCGGCTGTTTTTAGTCCTTGAGTCTTTGTTTTTGTTTTTCTTTTACTGTTTTTAGGTTTTTGTATGTGTTATTTTATTCCTATGGTTCCTCAAGTTTCCTTTTTAAACATTCGCATTTGCTGGACAATTGCATATTTTTTTAAATCCCCCTACCCCTCTGTCAAACTGAAAAATGCATTTGGTTCATGTGCATTGTTTACAAAACAAAAAGAAGAAAAGAGAGAAAAAGGCAAAAAAATATTGTGAAAGAAAAAAAACAACTTAATATATTTTGGATTAATATTTGGTATTTCTTTTTAAAGTATTTTTTTGTGCTGTGAACATTTTCTGCCAAAGACCATGATGTGTGTCTGTATGTTTAAGTTATCGTGAATATTTAAAATGTAAACATGGCTGTTTTGTTATGCCACCCTGTACCAGGATTGCTGCTGCATTCCACTGGGTATAACAGTATTTTAATAAAAAAAAAAAATTTTTTTTAAATTAAAAGCACTGTGTGTGTGTAAGTGAGAGACTGCATTGAGGGGTAAAGGAGAGAGGGAAGGGACTTTGGGAGGGGGCCTCCCATGTCATAGTCCCTGACCGGTGTCAACACAGCTGCACCCCAACTTGTCCACCCTGTGCTCCTGGGCGCCTTGGTTCTGACCAGAGTATGTCCATAAGCCACCAGCTCGGTAACTGCTGTCTTTCATAGGAGAAGAGTGAAGGGTGCTGGTTTCCATTTTCTGGTAGTGGGAAACCTTGGGGCAAGGCAGGTCCCTCCTTAATTGCAAAGCTTGGAGGATACACAGTGTAATCTCTTTGAGGATCCAAAATTCCTGTAAATTTTGTGAGGCTGCATGAAGAGGAGGGTTGGAATGAGGATGTGGTTGCCTTTCCACTTTCCAGAGAACATTTCTCTCAATCTGGGAGAGTCCGGCAGAGGGGCAGCCTCCTCAGGCAGCTTTGTCCTAAACAGCTTTGTTTGGCCACATGCTGTGGTTACTCCACAGTAGGCCAAGGTGTCCGAAAGTGGCTTCATCCTTCCCTCCCCCTACCCAGCACAGAGTCCTTGTCTGGACCATTGGAGAGACAGGGCTCTTTGCTGAGTGTACACTGGCAGAGGGTCTTCATGTGCTTGACATAGTTCTGGGCACTGCCTCCTTCCCAAGCTGTGGCATCACCACTCCTGCCCCAGGCCCAGCAAAGCATACCACTCCAATCCGCAAAAGAAAACCATCCTTGTATCAGAAACAAAGCCCCTGCCTCTGTGGGCCTGTTGGCACACTAAGATTCCCCACCAGGATGTGGGCTGGCAGGCAGTGGGCAGCCAGACAGGCCAGTGATGAGAACAGGCGCCACCATGCCCACGAGTGAAGTCTTTTCAGGGTAGGTGTGGGGACTCGGCAGCCATGTTGTTTGGGGTTTGTTTTGTTTTAATTGGAGGATAATTGCACAGTGTTGTGCTAGTTTCTGCCATACAACATGAATCAGCTATTAGTTCAGTTCAGTTCAGTTGCTCAGTTGTATCCACCTCTTTGTGACCCCATGGACTGTAGCACGCCAGGCTTTCCTGTCCACCAACTCCTGGAGCTTGCTCAAACTCAACGTCTGTCGACGTTATCCTCTTCACATCAGGTGGCCAGAGTATTGGAGCTTCAGCATCAGTCTTTCCAATGAATATTTAGGACTGATTTCCTTTAGGATCAACTGGATTGATCTTGCTGTCCAAGGGACTCTCAAGAATCTAATGCACCGCAGCTCGAAAAGCATCAATTCTTAGATGCTCAGCTTTCTTTATCGTCCAACTCTCACATCCATACATGACTATTGGAAAAAGTTTTGACTAGATAGACCTTTGTTGACAAAGTAATGTCTCTGCTTTTTAATATGCTGTCTAGTTTTGTCATAGCTTTTCTTCCAAGGAGCAAGCGTCTTTTAATTTCATGGCTGCAGTCACCATGTGCAGTGATTTTGGAGCCCAAGAAAATTAAAGTCTCTCACTGTTTCCATTGTTTCCCATCTATTTGCCATGAAATGATGGGACCAGATGCCATGATCTTTTTTCTGAATGTTGAGTTTTAAGCCAGCTTTTTCACTCTCCTCTTTCACTTTTACCAAGAGGCTCTTCAGTTCCTCTTCACTGTCTCCCATAAGGGTGGTATCATCTGCATATTTGAGGTTATTAAGATTTCTCTTGGGAATCTTGATTCCAGCTTGTGTTTCATCCAGCCCAGCATTTCACATGATATACTCTACACATAAGCATGGATCAGCTATATATACACATCCTCTCCCAGCCCCCTGACCCCACCCACTATGTCATCACAGACCACCAAGCTGAGCTCCCTGTGCTATACAGCAGCTTCCCACATATATTTTACACATGGTAATGTATATATGGGGGCTTCCCAGATGGCACAGTGGTAATAAAAAGTCCACCCGCCACTGCAGGAGACACAAGAGATACAAGTTCAATCCCTGGGTTGGGAAGATCCCCTGGAGAAGGGGCATGGCAACCCAGTCCAATATTTTTGCCTAGAAAACTCCATGTCCAGAGGAGACTGGCAGGCTGCGGTCCATGGGGTTGCAGAGTTGGATACGACTGAGCGACTGAGTGTGCACATAGTATATTTTTGTCAACCCTACTCTCTCGATTCATCCCACACTCTCCCGCCACTGTGTCCATGTCTGTTCTTAACATCCGCATCTCTCTTTCTGCCCTCCACATTCGTGTTGATGACCATCTGAGGCAGGATCCTAGAGATTGATCTCCTGAGCTGGCCTTACCTGCCAAAAAGAGATGGAACCAAACAGAGGAATTGGGAACATCCAAGGTCATTTTAGCAACTTTGCTGATAGCATGTCCCAACACAAGGCACCCCATGTCCACGCTTCCACCCCAGCCCCCGCAGGCCACCTTCCACCAAGCAGGCACACAGATGCCCATCTCTCCCTAGATTAGGATTTGCTGTGTGGAGTGTGAGTAGGTTGCCCTCCTCAGATGCAGGCCTGGTCCTCGGACGTGGCCTGAAGGGCAGAGCCGCTGCTCCCATCTGCTTCTCCTGGCCACACCAGCCCACAGAAACATTTGCTAAGGTGTGTCCAGACAAAAGAGCAGCACCCGTGGCAGGGCATTCCAAAGAACAGCCTGGCAACGAGGTTCCTGTCCACCTCCACCCACGCCCAAAAGAGCCCTGGAGGGCAGCTCAGACCCAGTGCAGGAAGGTCTGATGAGGGCACCATCCCATCCCCAACACCTTGGTCAGGGGCTTGCAAAGCGTCTTTAGGGCCTTTTGCAAGAATTCAGTCCATCAAGAGTCACTTTAGTTTTTCCTCCGCATAGACCAGGCGGTGGAAGAAACCATTGTACCTGGCGTACATACATGTGTGCATGCGTCTATACATGTAAGTGCCTGAGTCTGTCCCTCAGAGAAAGACAGGAAGGACATCTATTTCTGGCTGGTGTCCTTCCTGGGTCACCACAGTGTCCAGTGACAGGGTCACCAGTGGGTGTGAAGAGCCATGTCTTCTCAAGAAAGGGTTTGGGTCAGCTTCTCACTGCCATTTAAAATACAGCCTAGGGATTTCCCTGATGGTCCAGTCACTAGGGCTCTAAGCTCCCTATACAGGGGACCTGGGTTCAATCCTTAGTCAGGGAACTGGATCCCACCTGCTTCAATGAAGATCGAAGATCCCACGTGCAGCAACTAAGACCCAGAGCAGCCAAATAAAGTTTAAAAAAAAAAAAAAAGAGGAAAGAAAGGCAGCCTGGCAAAGTTGTGCAACAGGTGAGCCATGGACTGGTGTGGGTGGAGGGGAGGGCGGCTGGCCCTGGGGAGGGGCGTGTCTGCCCACATGCCTGGGCACCAGTGACAAGGGGCCCTGGGCCATGATGAGGCCAGTCCCTGAGCCCCACTGGTATCTCTGCTGAGCCCTTAGAGGCCCAGTTCCTCTCTGAGGTACAGCTCTGCTCTGCCTGCCCAGCGCCGACCCAGCGCCTTGCCCAACAGGGCTGGGAGCTCAGGAGGGGCCCCCACCGCCCCAGAGGGCCGGAAGGCTGCCTAGGGTGCTGTCCCAACCCTCTCCTTTCTCTCACCTCTGAGTTAATGGTTAACTATTCCCAGTCCCCAGCAGTGTAGGCAGCAGGCTCAGAGGGCTTGGTAAATATGCCAAGATGGGGGCAGCAAAAGGGGACCCAGGAGCCCAGAAGTGGCTGAAGCCCCTCCACCAGTCCCAGGGACCCAAGCCGGACAGGAACCTTGTCTGCAGTACCAGCATCTTGTCCCCCAGCTCAGTGAGGACCCGGCTAGAATGCTGCAGTCCCTGAACACTGTCCTGTGTGTGATGCCTCAGGAAGCAGCCTAGAAAGCCCCAGCACCAAGCCGTGCCCTCTAGAGCCAAGCCAGCAGAAAAGCACCACAGCCACTGAGCTCTCAGTATTCTTTGTTATTAATATGAAGATATAATTCACATGCCATAAAATCCACCCTTCCGAAGCATACAGTTCAGGGTATTTTATATCACAGCATCTGAATTAAACCCGCAGTCAGCCATGGGTCAACACCAAATGCCCCACCAGTGGGCCATATGAACGCAAGAGAAGCGCTATTTGATCTGGTGCATTCACACTTGTCGGTTCCTTCTTCTCAAGATGACACTTTGATCTTTCTATAACTGACAGTCTCCTTCCATTGGGCTGGCCCAGCGATTCCAATACACCCGCCCTGGGCTACAAAGAGGACACTGCCTGCTCTGAGCTGGAGCCCTCGGCCATCTGACACCCAGGCTGCGGGACAGACCTCCTGGCCTGAGATTCTGGGTAGAAGACCCATGAGCCCAAGTCCCCAGGCACCCACTGTCTGCTCAAGGTTTTCCAGAGTCAAGGAGCATTGGCAGGGGTGGGTCCAGTTTTGTGGAACCTGAAGTTTATATAATTGGGGGAGATCCTCTTTAGGAAGAAGAATGAAAAATGGCAAAGAAAAAGAGAGGTCTAGAGTCTTGGAGAGGACTTGTTCAAGGGAGCGTCTCAAGGCATAGGCTTCATTAACTTCCCAATCAATCTGCATCTGAGCATCATCACCTCAAAGAAATGGTGCTCTGGGAGGTGCCATGATTCAATTTGGGTTCATCCTTGTTCTCCGAAGCTTGGAGCTGGGGATCAATGAAGCTGCAGTTATTCCAACCCCAGGGCACAAGGAATGGCTGCTTCTGGGTCTCCTCTCTTACTGCATCCCTCCCGCTGGGCCGAAAGTGCCACAGCCAAGGGGCCTGGAGTCTGGTGGGGAGATGTCACCACAGCTCCTACACAATAGGGCTGACCACCATGCAGAAGACCAGACCCATGGCTGGTCCACGTCCACCTGCTGCTCTCCCCCACCAAGCAGAGCTCCAGCCTCCTGCCAGAGCTGGCGTGGCTATGGGGTGGGGGTGGGGACGCACGGACATCTGCAGTTGGCTGGAGAGCCACGAAACTTGATGGTGCAGAGCCTGACTATCTGCTTTCGATTCTGAGCTGGCCAAAAGTCACGAGCTGTCCTCAGATAAACTCCTCTTGTGAGTCCAAAGGCTCCTATCTGGGGCCACATTCCAGGTGTGGTTGGGCAACAATGGACAGCTCCCTGCCTCAATGTGGCTTCTTTTCCAGCTCCAGAAGGCCCTGCCCCATGCCTCCTCTGCAGGCTTTGCTTGCTCGACACAATGTTCTGTGGAAATCCTCACAGCTTGTTGCATCAGTGGCAAAAACACCAAAATCGTAACCAGGGAGTGACTTAACTGCACAAGCCACAGTTGAGATTCACTGAAAAACTACAGCAACCTTCTTGAAAATAAAAATCGCTCTCTCTCCCAGAGAATCTTCTCTAAGGCTTGGGTTCTCTGCCTCAGCAAAACTGACTTTTCTTTAACCTTTTTCACTGTAAGTGACCTGGCCATCCCTTCATTCGTTCATTCATTCATGTTACAGATGTTTACTGAGTGCCTTCCTTGTTCCCAGCACTGGGGTGGGCACTGGAGATCCAGGGATGAATAAGGCAAATTGTGTGTTCAAACATCCTTATGTTCCCAGCACCTCTTTTATCATTATATCCCATCCTGAGCTGAGCACAGGGATGGTCAAAGATGTTGACTAAACAAGAACTGGCCCCAGTCTACCTTCCTGGTTCTGGATTCCACCACTTTGCTGTTCACACCCAGCCATACAAACAACGGCTCTGTTGTTCCGAGGACACTGTGGTCTCTCTCACCAATGGGCCTTGGCCCACCCTATTCCTTTTCTCTGGAATGTCTTTCTCATTTCCTTTCTCTTCTCTTGGACTATTTAGCTCAAAAGTCATCCATCAAAATCAAGCTTGAGCATCACTTACTCCTGTAGCCTCCCCCGCCACAGCATCCTGTGTGTTTCCCAGGACAAGGAAAGGGAAGAGAGGTGAAACCTGCAGACTGTGGGACCCTTATTAGCAGACATTAGTGTGTGGCTCTGCTGGTCAAGGGGGAGCAGGTAAGAAGGTTTAACTGACGTTTTTAACTACACAAAGATTCCTCCTGTTCCTGTGCTGAGGTCACAAGTGGCCCTGAACATTGCCTGGACATCCCTAGGATGTTTGGCTCATGCCCCCTCCTCCCGGGTCACCCCCGCCACCATTCTGATGAGACTGGGTGCGTTCAGGGAGGTATGACTGTAGACAGTCACCCCCTACCCCTGCCCACCACCACAATTCTGGAGCTAGCTGCTAAGTCACTTCAGTCGTGTCTGACTGTGTGACCCCATAGATGGCAGCCCACCAGGCTCTCCCGTCCCTGGGATTCTCCAGGCAAGAACACTGGAGTGGGTTGCCATTTCCTTCTCCAGTGCATGAAAGGAAAAGTGAAAGTGAAGTCGCTCAGTCGTGTCTGATTCTGTGCCACCCCATGGACTGTAGCCTACCAGGCTCCTCCGTCCATGGGATTTTCCAGGTGAGAGTACTGAAGTGGATTGCTATTGAGGAGGACGAAAAAGATTCTGTGGGTGGAGTCTTGGGGTCAGAGAAGGAGAGGTTGAGCCTGAGGGCTCAGGCCAAGGTGGAGGGGAGTAGCCAGGCAGGCAGCTCTGGGTGTGTGAGCCCAGAACCAGCCCTGCAGGATGGCTGGCCCATGAGGCAGGCCCAGGCACTGCAGGCCACGAGCCCAGCCGTGGGAACAGCTGGTGGAACCAAACCTCGCCCACCTCCAAGAGAACTGCTCCTGCCTGGCCCTGCCAGCCCCAGGCTTCTTCTGGGTAAGGGCAGGGTGGAAATCTTCTGATCAGGGTGGCAGCTCCCAGCCATGCCCTGTGATACTGAAGTCCCAAGAAAACTCACAAGAGATCAGACCATAGCCCTGTGCTCATGGCCAGCAGGCAGGGATGGGGCTCAGCGAGCGTTTGCCGCCCTGCCGCCCGTGTCCAGCTGATGATGCTTCACCCACTCGTTCCACCTCTGCCACATTCACTTATTCAGCACACATCCATTAAGCCCTACTATGTGCCAGACACTATTCTAGGTCCTGGGAAAATGTGGGGAAGAAAGCTGACAAAGCACCTGGCCCGTGGAGCTCGCGTTGAAGCAGCGATGGGCTGAGGAAGACAAACAGAAAACTGAACACATTTTATAGAGTGTGTTAGAACAATGATTCTTAAACCCTCTGTGCAAAAAGCCCGTTTATTTTTTTTTTCAATCTGCATTTTCATTTCTAGACAATGTCAAATTGCTATAGATTCTGAAGTATCTATAGACATTTCTAAATGTTTACTTTCCATGTCTGCACTCACATCCACTCCTGCTGCTGGTCAGACTGTATGAGAAGCTGACAAAGCTTTGGGAAAAACAGGAGGGCAAGAGAGATGAGGAGCTGAAAATAGGGCGATTGATAAGTGAGTGAAAATCGCTCAGTTGTGTCTGAGTCTTTGTGACCCCATGGACTATACAGTCCACAGAATTCTCCAGGCAAGAATACTGGAGTGGGTAGCCTTTTCCTTCTCCAGGGGATCTTCCCAACCCTGGGATCTAACCCAGGTCTCCCATGTTGCAGGTGGATNATACAAGTTCAATCCCTGGGTTGGGAAGATCCCCTGGAGAAGGGGCATGGCAACCCAGTCCAATATTTTTGCCTAGAAAACTCCATGTCCAGAGGAGACTGGCAGGCTGCGGTCCATGGGGTTGCAGAGTTGGATACGACTGAGCGACTGAGTGTGCACATAGTATATTTTTGTCAACCCTACTCTCTCGATTCATCCCACACTCTCCCGCCACTGTGTCCATGTCTGTTCTTAACATCCGCATCTCTCTTTCTGCCCTCCACATTCGTGTTGATGACCATCTGAGGCAGGATCCTAGAGATTGATCTCCTGAGCTGGCCTTACCTGCCAAAAAGAGATGGAACCAAACAGAGGAATTGGGAACATCCAAGGTCATTTTAGCAACTTTGCTGATAGCATGTCCCAACACAAGGCACCCCATGTCCACGCTTCCACCCCAGCCCCCGCAGGCCACCTTCCACCAAGCAGGCACACAGGCCCATCTCTCCCTAGATTAGGATTTGCTGTGTGGAGTGTGAGTAGGTTGCCCTCCTCAGATGCAGGCCTGGTCCTCGGACGTGGCCTGAAGGGCAGAGCCGCTGCTCCCATCTGCTTCTCCTGGCCACACCAGCCCACAGAAACATTTGCTAAGGTGTGTCCAGACAAAAGAGCAGCACCCGTGGCAGGGCATTCCAAAGAACAGCCTGGCAACGAGGTTCCTGTCCACCTCCACCCACGCCCAAAAGAGCCCTGGAGGGCAGCTCAGACCCAGTGCAGGAAGGTCTGATGAGGGCACCATCCCATCCCCAACACCTTGGTCAGGGGCTTGCAAAGCGTCTTTAGGGCCTTTTGCAAGAATTCAGTCCATCAAGAGTCACTTTAGTTTTTCCTCCGCATAGACCAGGCGGTGGAAGAAACCATTGTACCTGGCGTACATACATGTGTGCATGCGTCTATACATGTAAGTGCCTGAGTCTGTCCCTCAGAGAAAGACAGGAAGGACATCTATTTCTGGCTGGTGTCCTTCCTGGGTCACCACAGTGTCCAGTGACAGGGTCACCAGTGGGTGTGAAGAACCATGTCTTCTCAAGAAAGGGTTTGGGTCAGCTTCTCACTGCCATTTAAAATACAGCCTAGGGATTTCCCTGATGGTCCAGTCACTAGGGCTCTAAGCTCCCTATACAGGGGACCTGGGTTCAATCCTTAGTCAGGGAACTGGATCCCACCTGCTTCAATGAAGATCGAAGATCCCACGTGCAGCAACTAAGACCCAGAGCAGCCAAATAAAGTTTAAAAAAAAAAAAAAAAGAGGAAAGAAAGGCAGCCTGGCAAAGTTGTGCAACAGGTGAGCCATGGACTGGTGTAGGTGGAGGGGAGGGCGGCTGGCCCTGGGGAGGGGCGTGTCTGCCCACATGCCTGGGCACCAGTGACAAGGGGCCCTGGGCCATGATGAGGCCAGTCCCTGAGCCCCACTGGTATCTCTGCTGAGCCCTTAGAGGCCCAGTTCCTCTCTGAGGTACAGCTCTGCTCTGCCTGCCCAGCCCCGACCCAGCGCCTTGCCCAACAGGGCTGGGAGCTCAGGAGGGGCCCCCACCGCCCCAGAGGGCCGGAAGGCTGCCTAGGGTGCTGTCCCAACCCTCTCCTTTCTCTCATCTCTGAGTTAATGGTTAACTATTCCCAGTCCCCAGCAGTGTAGGCAGCAGGCTCAGAGGGCTTGGTAAATATGCCAAGATGGGGGCAGCAAAAGGGGACCCAGGAGCCCAGAAGTGGCTGAAGCCCCTCCACCAGTCCCAGGGACCCAAGCCGGACAGGAACCTTGTCTGCAGTACCAGCATCTTGTCCCCCAGCTCAGTGAGGACCCGGCTAGAATGCTGCAGTCCCTGAACACTGTCCTGTGTGTGATGCCTCAGGAAGCAGCCTAGAAAGCCCCAGCACCAAGCCGTGCCCTCTAGAGCCAAGCCAGCAGAAAAGCACCACAGCCACTGAGCTCTCAGTATTCTTTGTTATTAATATGAAGATATAATTCACATGCCATAAAATCCACCCTTCCGAAGCATACAGTTCAGGGTATTTTATATCACAGCATCTGAATTAAACCCGCAGTCAGCCATGGGTCAACACCAAATGCCCCACCAGTGGGCCATATGAACGCAAGAGAAGCGCTATTTGATCTGGTGCATTCACACTTGTCGGTTCCTTCTTCTCAAGATGACACTTTGATCTTTCTATAGCTGACAGTCTCCTTCCATTGGGCTGGCCCAGCGATTCCAATACACCCGCCCTGGGCTACAAAGAGGACACTGCCTGCTCTGAGCTGGAGCCCTCGGCCATCTGACACCCAGGCTGCGGGACAGACCTCCTGGCCTGAGATTCTGGGTAGAAGACCCATGAGCCCAAGTCCCCAGGCACCCACTGTCTGCTCAAGGTTTTCCAGAGTCAAGGAGCACTGGCAGGGGTGGGTCCAGTTTTGTGGAACCTGAAGTTTATATAATTGGGGGAGATCCTCTTTAGGAAGAAGAATGAAAAATGGCAAAGAAAAAGAGAGGTCTAGAGTCTTGGAGAGGACTTGTTCAAGGGAGCGTCTCAAGGCATAGGCTTCATTAACTTCCCAATCAATCTGCATCTGAGCATCATCACCTCAAAGAAATGGTGCTCTGGGAGGTGCCATGATTCAATTTGGGTTCATCCTTGTTCTCCGAAGCTTGGAGCTGGGGATCAATGAAGCTGCAGTTATTCCAACCCCAGGGCACAAGGAATGGCTGCTTCTGGGTCTCCTCTCTTACTGCATCCCTCCCGCTGGGCCAAAAGTGCCACAGCCAAGGGGCCTGGAGTCTGGTGGGGAGATGTCACCACAGCTCCTACACAATAGGGCTGACCACCATGCAGAAGACCAGACCCATGGCTGGTCCACGTCCACCTGCTGCTCTCCCCCACCAAGCAGAGCTCCAGCCTCCTGCCAGAGCTGGCGTGGCTATGGGGTGGGGGTGGGGACGCACGGACATCTGCAGTTGGCTGGAGAGCCACGAAACTTGATGGTGCAGAGCCTGACTATCTGCTTTCGATTCTGAGCTGGCCAAAAGTCACGAGCTGTCCTCAGATAAACTCCTCTTGTGAGTCCAAAGGCTCCTATCTGGGGCCACATTCCAGGTGTGGTTGGGCAACAATGGACAGCTCCCTGCCTCAATGTGGCTTCTTTTCCAGCTCCAGAAGGCCCTGCCCCATGCCTCCTCTGCAGGCTTTGCTTGCTCGACACAATGTTCTGTGGAAATCCTCACAGCTTGTTGCATCAGTGGCAAAAACACCAAAATCGTAACCAGGGAGTGACTTAACTGCACAAGCCACAGTTGAGATTCACTGAAAAACTACAGCAACCTTCTTGAAAATAAAAATCGCTCTCTCTCCCAGAGAATCTTCTCTAAGGCTTGGGTTCTCTGCCTCAGCAAAACTGACTTTTCTTTAACCTTTTTCACTGTAAGTGACCTGGCCATCCCTTCATTCGTTCATTCATTCATGTTACAGATGTTTACTGAGTGCCTTCCTTGTTCCCAGCACTGGGGTGGGCACTGGAGATCCAGGGATGAATAAGGCAAATTGTGTGTTCAAACATCCTTATGTTCCCAGCACCTCTTTTATCATTATATCCCATCCTGAGCTGAGCACAGGGATGGTCAAAGATGTTGACTAAACAAGAACTGGCCCCAGTCTACCTTCCTGGTTCTGGATTCCACCACTTTGCTGTTCACACCCAGCCATACAAACAACGGCTCTGTTGTTCCGAGGACACTGTGGTCTCTCTCACCAATGGGCCTTGGCCCACCCTATTCCTTTTCTCTGGAATGTCTTTCTCATTTCCTTTCTCTTCTCTTGGACTATTTAGCTCAAAAGTCATCCATCAAAATCAAGCTTGAGCATCACTTACTCCTGTAGCCTCCCCCGCCACAGCATCCTGTGTGTTTCCCAGGACAAGGAAAGGGAAGAGAGGTGAAACCTGCAGACTGTGGGACCCTTATTAGCAGACATTAGTGTGTGGCTCTGCTGGTCAAGGGGGAGCAGGTAAGAAGGTTTAACTGACGTTTTTAACTACACAGAGGTTCCTCCTGTTCCTGTGCTGAGGTCACAAGTGGCCCTGAACATTGCCTGGACATCCCTAGGATGTTTGGCTCATGCCCCCTCCTCCCGGGTCACCCCCGCCACCATTCTGATGAGACTGGGTGCGTTCAGGGAGGTATGACTGTAGACAGTCACCCCCTACCCCTGCCCACCACCACAATTCTGGAGCTAGCTGCTAAGTCACTTCAGTCGTGTCCGACTGTGTGACCCCATAGATGGCAGCCCACCAGGCTCTCCCGTCCCTGGGATTCTCCAGGCAAGAACACTGGAGTGGGTTGCCATTTCCTTCTCCAGTGCATGAAAGGAAAAGTGAAAGTGAAGTCGCTCAGTCGTGTCTGATTCTGTGCCACCCCATGGACTGTAGCCTACCAGGCTCCTCCGTCCATGGGATTTTCCAGGTGAGAGTACTGAAGTGGATTGCTATTGAGGAGGACGAAAAAGATTCTGTGGGTGGAGTCTTGGGGTCAGAGAAGGAGAGGTTGAGCCTGAGGGCTCAGGCCAAGGTGGAGGGGAGTAGCCAGGCAGGCAGCTCTGGGTGTGTGAGCCCAGAACCAGCCCTGCAGGATGGCTGGCCCATGAGGCAGGCCCAGGCACTGCAGGCCACGAGCCCAGCCGTGGGAACAGCTGGTGGAACCAAACCTCGCCCACCTCCAAGAGAACTGCTCCTGCCTGGCCCTGCCAGCCCCAGGCTTCTTCTGGGTAAGGGCAGGGTGGAAATCTTCTGATCAGGGTGGCAGCTCCCAGCCATGCCCTGTGATACTGAAGTCCCAAGAAAACTCACAAGAGATCAGACCATAGCCCTGTGCTCATGGCCAGCAGGCAGGGATGGGGCTCAGCGAGCGTTTGCCGCCCTGCCGCCCGTGTCCAGCTGATGATGCTTCACCCGCTCGTTCCACCTCTGCCACATTCACTTATTCAGCACACATCCATTAAGCCCTACTATGTGCCAGACACTATTCTAGGTCCTGGGAAAATGTGGGGAAGAAAGCTGACAAAGCACCTGGCCCGTGGAGCTCGCGTTGAAGCAGCGATGGGCTGAGGAAGACAAACAGAAAACTGAACACATTTTATAGAGTGTGTTAGAACAATGATTCTTAAACCCTCTGTGCAAAAAGCCCGTTTATTTTTTTTTTCAATCTGCATTTTCATTTCTAGACAATGTCAAATTGCTATAGATTCTGAAGTATCTATAGACATTTCTAAATGTTTACTTTCCATGTCTGCACTCACATCCACTCCTGCTGCTGGTCAGACTGTATGAGAAGCTGACAAAGCTTTGGGAAAAACAGGAGGGCAAGAGAGATGAGGAGCTGAAAATAGGGCGATTGATAAGTGAGTGAAAATCGCTCAGTTGTGTCTGAGTCTTTGTGACCCCATGGACTATACAGTCCACAGAATTCTCCAGGCAAGAATACTGGAGTGGGTAGCCTTTTCCTTCTCCAGGGGATCTTCCCAACCCTGGGATCTAACCCAGGTCTCCCATGTTGCAGGTGGATTCTTTATCAGCTGAGCCACGAGGGAAGCCCCAAAGGAGTGGTTATTGAGAAGCTAATATCTGAGCAAAGATTTGAAGGAGGTGAGGGGGAGAGCCACACATGTATGTGTCTGAAGTCTGGACTTTGGTTGAAGCCTTCTTGAGGGGCAAGGGGCAGAGGGCAGGAAGTGAGGGGGCATTATAAGCAAGGACAATGGGGATGCCCACAGATGACCCTGAATCCTCACAGGCTCTATAGCTCCACTAGGTGTGTCTCCCCTAACGTGGGCCTGGGTGATCCACACCCTCTCAGCATCCATCTTGAGCCCAGGAGGAGTCTCTCTGAAGTCAACTGTGATCCTAATGGGAACACAGTTTCCCTGTAAATGGTCTCCACTCCCTTTTTAGGACTCTCTTCCTCCACGAGCCAGCTCTCCACACCAGCCATGGGATATTCTCTTGGCCAGGCTCAGTGCATCCACTTCCAGCTTTGCACAAAAAAGGTGCTTCCAGCCTAGGAGGTGATCTGAGCCCCACTCCTGTGTCCACAAAAGTGCCGGGCCATGACTGCAGGAAAGGTTCTTCTGATTCTTATCTGCATCTGAGGCCAGGGTATGTGGCAGTGGACATGTGGAGACATGTGGACATATGTTCTCTTGTTGAACACACTTTCACACCCATAAATGCACACCCAGTCATATATACACATTTCCACACCAAATACACACCCAGACTTGAAATATACTCACAGGCTTAGCCACATGCACCTGTGCCCACCAACATCCTGCATAAACTTCAGGTACACTAAAGTGGGCATGCACACTTTTACACACACTCGAAGACACACACACATGCCCAGTCTTGTGGGCCCATATCCATACTAACATACATACCACAGACACACTTCCAGAAACGCACACTTGCTCCCTGAACCCAAACCCACTCCTCTCCAAGAGAATTTCTACTAGGAGCAAACACCTGGTGTCTACAGTGAGTGGCAGACAGACAGATGGGACAAAGTTCATCCATGTGTGACCCTGCCAACACAGCTCCACAGGAGCAAACAGCAAGCCTGTCCCCTTACCACCCGGCCTTCAGGAGGACAAGGCCAAAGTGNATTCTTTATCAGCTGAGCCACGAGGGAAGCCCCAAAGGAGTGGTTATTGAGAAGCTAATATCTGAGCAAAGATTTGAAGGAGGTGAGGGGGAGAGCCACACATGTATGTGTCTGAAGTCTGGACTTTGGTTGAAGCCTTCTTGAGGGGCAAGGGGCAGAGGGCAGGAAGTGAGGGGGCATTATAAGCGAGGACAATGGGGATGCCCACAGATGACCCTGAATCCTCACAGGCTCTATAGCTCCACGAGGTGTGTCTCCCCTAACGTGGGCCTGGGTGATCCACACCCTCTCAGCATCCATCTTGAGCCCAGGAGGAGTCTCTCTGAAGTCAACTGTGATCCTAATGGGAACACAGTTTCCCTGTAAATGGTCTCCACTCCCTTTTTAGGACTCTCTTCCTCCACGAGCCAGCTCTCCACACCAGCCATGGGATATTCTCTTGGCCAGGCTCAGTGCATCCACTTCCAGCTTTGCACAAAAAAGGTGCTTCCAGCCTAGGAGGTGATCTGAGCCCCACTCCTGTGTCCACAAAAGTGCCGGGCCATGACTGCAGGAAAGGTTCTTCTGATTCTTATCTGCATCTGAGGCCAGGGTATGTGGCAGTGGACATGTGGAGACATGTGGACATGTGTTCTCTTGTTGAACACACTTTCACACCCATAAATGCACACCCAGTCATATATACACATTTCCACACCAAATACACACCCAGACTTGAAATATACTCACAGGCTTAGCCACATGCACCTGTGCCCACCAACATCCTGCATAAACTTCAGGTACACTAAAGTGGGCATGCACACTTTTACACACACTCGAAGACACACACACATGCCCAGTCTTGTGGGCCCATATCCATACTAACATACATACCACAGACACACTTCCAGAAACGCACACTTGCTCCCTGAACCCAAACCCACTCCTCTCCAAGAGAATTTCTACTAGGAGCAAACACCTGGTGTCTACAGTGAGTGGCAGACAGACAGATGGGACAAAGTTCATCCATGTGTGACCCTGCCAACACAGCTCCACAGGAGCAAACAGCAAGCCTGTCCCCTTACCACCCGGCCTTCAGGAGGACAAGGCCAAAGTGGGGTCAGATTTGGGCAGGAGTATGTCAGAGCTCCCAGGAGCCGACTCAAGGCCAGAAGCAGACAGCCTATGCATTCCCGACAGGCAGGTCACCATGATGTTAAGTGCCAGCCTGCACTCTGGCACCCAAGGTCGACTGGAGCAGGCCTAGGGAAAACCCAGTTGTTATGGGGAGGAAGGTGTTAAGTAGATGTTTCCTTTTACTCCAACCCTTTGGTTAGGTTTTGGGCTTCCCAGGTGGCTCAGCAGTTAAAGCGTCTGCCTGGAATACAGGAGACCCAGGTTCAATCCCTGGGTTGGGAAGATCCCCTGGAGAAGGAAATGGCAACCCACTCCAGTACTCTTGCCTGGAGAAGCTCATGGAAGGAGGAGCCTGGTAGGCTACAGTCCATGGGGTCGAAAAGAGTCGGATATGACTGAGCGACTTCACTTTCACTTTCATGCAGCCCTGGAGATTGTGTGTCAGGGGGCTGGCACCCTTGTTGTATACAGTAACTTATTATTATGTATTTTTAGTGGGTTCCTTAGAATTGTCTATATACAAGATTATATCATTTATAATAGAGATGGTTTTATGTTTTCCTTTCCAATCTGGATACCTTGCATTTAATTTTCTTGCTTAATTGCTCTGGCTACAACTTCCAGCACAATACTGAATAGAAGCAGTGAGAGTAGATATTCTTCTCTTGATCTTAGGGGGAAAGCATTTAATTTTTTACCATTAAGCATGATAATAGGTATAAGGTTTGGGAGATGCCCTTTATCAAGTTCAGGAAGTTCCTTTCTATTTTTGGTTTGTTGTGTGCTTTTATAAGAGAGTGTTAAATTTTATCAAAGGCATTTTCTGCAAATATTGAAATGATCATACAATTTTTGTCATGAAATCTATTGATATGGAGAATGACATTGATTTCTAGATGCTAAACTGAGCTTGCATTCCTGGGATAAATCCCACTTGGTCATATTATACATTCTTTTTATATGGATTCATTTTGTTAGTATTTCATTGAGGATTTTCCCCACAGGAATATATGTCCAGCAAGACTAAGGCCATATCATTGCAGTATTCCCAGTCCCTCAAGCAGGGCAAGGTGCTGTGAGTACCTACTGAGCCCCAAGAAATGAATAAAAAAATGAATCTATAAAGCATAGGATCTCAAGAGCATAAAGGCTCTTGTTAGAAATAGTGACCATTGTATTATTACAAATGTCTGAATATGCATTATCCTTACAAATCACAGAGGCAGTGGAGACTATGAAAAATCAAAACCTAGAATGAAGCCCTTCCCATTGGTGGCTTGGTCCATCAGTCAAGATTACCTCAACTTGGGGCCCAGATTTGGGGGGGAGGGCAGAAGCTTCTGGAAACTTATTCCAATCCTCCCTTCATGGGAAGTCCCTTCTCAAACAAGGGAAACATGGCAAGGACCCATGGTGGTGGCATATGTCTTAGGGCCCCTAAGAGCATACGCAAGGCAGATAAGTGGGTGTGCAGTGGACAGTGGGGTCTTATCCACTGTGATCCAGGTGGCGATTTCTGGATGCTGTGGCAGCCAAGCCTGTCACCACTCTCAGATCTGGCTTTCATACAGCTTCTGAGTAGGTTTTTAAACGCATCCTGAACACAGGGCTGGCATATGGGTTAAATGAGATAATGCATGAAGAGCTCTTAGTTCTGGCATAGAATAGGCGTTTGGTAAATGGGGACATTGTTATTTCTATGGTCATTTTTTAAACTTTTAAATTTATTCTAGAAGGAAGTCCACTGACAGCAAGCTATCTTGCAGCTTTATTCTATTCATAACTTCAAAAATCCTCCAGTAGGTGCCACTTGGACCAATCTAGAACCAAAGAAAATGATGCATCCCCCCACCTCACCACCTAGGAGCTGTCTTCAGGACTCCACTCTCACCTCTTACCTGGACACAGATGAAGCCTTTTTCAAAACAAGCAGGAAAGAAAGTAGTTTTTTCCTGTCTCACTGAGTAGGAGCTTTAGGGGAAAGGAAAGGTGCCCTTCTTTTTGCCCCCTCACTACCTGTATCCGCTGGCTTTTGACACACACCATAAGAACAGCCCAATCACAATACCAAGGCTCAGGAGGGCACCACTGGAAGAAAGCTGGGCGTGTCCAGAAAGCTGGGGCAATGGGCCCACCTGCCAGCTCAAAGAGTGGACCCCAAGTTCTTCCTTCTCGTGTGTTGGAAATTCTTCTCCGGATTCTGGCATCAGGCCTAAACTCCTTATCTTCCCCATACCAGTCTTATCAAAGCAATTCGGTGATCTACCAGGAATGAATTTGCTGCCCTTTCAACAACCAGAAGACTTGCAGAGCTGGCCTTGGGCCCTGCTCTTTCAGGAAGCAGAGCAGCATAATTAGCCAGACCAGAGCTCCAGCCTGAAATGCCCCCAAGACAGGACCAGTAGTGCTCCTCTACCCAGGTGAGAGCTAAGGACCTTCTACAAGACCACATCCCAGATCACCTCACAGATTCTACTAATGGTGTGAACTCCGGGGTGGTCTCAGTCACCTCTGGCTTGAATGAAAGTATAGGAGAGTTAGGACAGAAGTCTCAGGCAGGGAGGGTTGGAGAACAGGCCTAGAAAAGCCGTGGGTCTGGGAATGAAGAGGCTACAGGTGACTATTTAGAGCAAACCTTCACAGCTAGAGAAGGTGCCAAGGTTGTCAATGGTGAAAAAGTGAAAATAAGTTCAAGGTCCAGCCATAGGATAGAGATAAGTAAATTATGATTCAGCCATGTACAGCTAAAAACTGACAGCTGGGGCTGGAAGGGAAGGGAGAGGGAAGGGGTAACGAGGCAGAACACAGGATCTTAAGGGCGATGACACTACTCTGTATGATAATATCATGGTGAATACAGATTATCTTATACTTGTCAAAGCCCATAGAGTGTACAACACCGGGAGTGAACCCTAATGTACAACTGGGACTTAGGGTGATCACGATGTATCAGAGTATGTTCAATAGATAAAACAGACATGCCACTGTGGTGAGGGGTACTGATAATGAGGAAGCTGTGTGTGGGGGTGGGGGCAGCGAGCAAATGGGACATCTCTGTACCTTCCCCTCAAAATTGCTATGAGCCAAACATTGCTCTAAAATAATGTCTTATAAAAAAAAAGTCCAAAACTCTGATCACAGGTTTCATTTGACTTTTAAGAAGAATAGGATTATTTGCCAACATTAAAAAGAAAATTTTTATGGAAAAAAAAAAAATCCCAATGTCTAGCTTCTCTTGAACTCCAGAAATTCTGGCAATTCTAGGCCCTCATTTCCACCTGGGAAGGCTTTGCTGGAGGAAAGAGCAATGCTCCCCTCAACTGAGGAAGCACCTCCAGATGGCCAAGGTTCCTATCTGGCCAAAGTTAATCATGCAATTTTATATAGTCTGCTTCAGCTTTGGGAGTAAATCACCTGTTTGTGCTACTCCCTGTGCCTGAAACATCCCATGAGCCCTGGTAAGTTGTTTTGATCCTGCAGGAATTTCTCAAATGTCACCTCCCCAGGGCAGACTTCACTGACTACCCCCAACTAAGTTAAGTCACTCTCTTCCATTCTCATTGCATCGTTCTAAAACTCTTCACTGCTGTCATAGAAGAAGTATTTGTGACAACTCTCCCTTACAGAAGAATCCTACTTGCTAAATATAGAAGGAATGAGGAAATAAGAAACTACTATTAGAACACCAGATCTCCATAGGCAAGATCCACCCCTAGATATTAACTTTAGTGGGCAAAAGTTAAAAGAAGAAACATGTTATTAACATAGTTTCAAAATTCTCTTCCAAACCCAAATTTTTAGGAATGACAAAGGGGAAATAGAAAAATTGGAGTGGAGAAACCTGGCAGATTTTTAATGTATCTAAGTGAAAAAGAGATTGACATCCTTGGTAATAAGACATTGTGATCATGCACCTCCTCATACCATGCACAGAGAAGGACATGCCACCTCTGTGGCATTCTCTGTGGCATTCTTTATGATTACATAAATTCAATCTAATCGTGAGAAAGTGTCAGACAAAACCGAATTAAGAGACCTTCAAAAAGTAAGCAGTAGTCTTAAAAAGTCTCAAGATCAGGAGGGACTAAAAACTGTCACAGATTGGAGGTGATTAAGGAAAAATGACAACTAAATATAACATGAGACACTGGGTTAAATCCTGGAATAGAAAAAAAAAAAAAACAGAATAAGAAAGTATGTGCTAGACCAGTTCAGTTCAGTTCAGTCACTCAGTCATGTCCAACTCTTTGCAGTCCCATGGACTGAAGCACACCAGGCTTCCCTGTCCATCACCAGCTCCCAGTTGCTCAAACTCATGTCCATCAGTCGGCGATGCCATCCAACCATCTCATCCTCTGTTGTCCCCTTCTCCTCCTGCCTTCAATCTTGCTCAGCATCAGGGTCTTTTCAAATGAGTCAGTTCTTTGCATCAGGTGGTCAAAGGATTGGAACTTCAGCTTCAAGCATCAGTCCTTCCAATGAGTATTCAGAACTGATTTCCTTTCGGATTGATTGGTTGGATCTCCTTGCAGTCCCAGGGACTCTCAAGAGTCTTCTCCAACACCACAGTTCAAAAGCATCAAATCTTCCACGCTCAGCTTTCTTTATAGTCCAACTCTCACATCCATACATGACTACTGGAGAAACCATAGCTTTTACTAGGCAGACCTTTGTCGGCAAAGTAACATCTCTGCTTTTTAATAGGTACTGGACCAATATTAACTTCTTGGTCTTCAAAACTATAGTAATAGTTGTGGGAGATGTCACTATCAGGGGAGGTTGAGCTGGGTGATGGATATTTGAGAACTCTGCTTCAATGTGAAAGTCTTCTGTAATTCTAAAATGGTCACAAAATAGAAAATCAAAAAAAGTATTTGTGTATTTGTTTTCTTGAGGCCCCTGCTAGGCTGAAAACTTCATGGGACAGGGCGTTTCCATCACTGCACAGTGACGTGTCTGACACGCAGAGGGTATTCAATAAACACATGCTGAATAAACAGACCTGTGGTTACTGACACAGAAAAAGTCCATGGCATATTATTGAGAGGAATACATAGGACATGAAGCAGCCCAAGTAGTATGTCAAAATGTGTATAAACAAGGAGACTAAGGATTTACAAACCAGTGTTGATTGTCG
>SJYW01005955.1:140683-174504 GCA_006410735.1 Raphicerus campestris
AAAAAAAAAAATCCCAATGTCTAGCTTCTCTTGAACTCCAGAAATTCTGGCAATTCTAGGCCCTCATTTCCACCTGGGAAGGCTTTGCTGGAGGAAAGAGCAATGCTCCCCTCAACTGAGGAAGCACCTCCAGATGGCCAAGGTTCCTATCTGGCCAAAGTTAATCATGCAATTTTATATAGTCTGCTTCAGCTTTGGGAGTAAATCACCTGTTTGTGCTACTCCCTGTGCCTGAAACATCCCATGAGCCCTGGTAAGTTGTTTTGATCCTGCAGGAATTTCTCAAATGTCACCTCCCCAGGGCAGACTTCACTGACTACCCCCAACTAAGTTAAGTCACTCTCTTCCATTCTCATTGCATCGTTCTAAAACTCTTCACTGCTGTCATAGAAGAAGTATTTGTGACAACTCTCCCTTACAGAAGAATCCTACTTGCTAAATATAGAAGGAATGAGGAAATAAGAAACTACTATTAGAACACCAGATCTCCATAGGCAAGATCCACCCCTAGATATTAACTTTAGTGGGCAAAAGTTAAAAGAAGAAACATGTTATTAACATAGTTTCAAAATTCTCTTCCAAACCCAAATTTTTAGGAATGACAAAGGGGAAATAGAAAAATTGGAGTGGAGAAACCTGGCAGATTTTTAATGTATCTAAGTGAAAAAGAGATTGACATCCTTGGTAATAAGACATTGTGATCATGCACCTCCTCATACCATGCACAGAGAAGGACATGCCACCTCTGTGGCATTCTCTGTGGCATTCTTTATGATTACATAAATTCAATCTAATCGTGAGAAAGTGTCAGACAAAACCGAATTAAGAGACCTTCAAAAAGTAAGCAGTAGTCTTAAAAAGTCTCAAGATCAGGAGGGACTAAAAACTGTCACAGATTGGAGGTGATTAAGGAAAAATGACAACTAAATATAACATGAGACACTGGGTTAAATCCTGGAATAGAAAAAAAAAAAAAACAGAATAAGAAAGTATGTGCTAGACCAGTTCAGTTCAGTTCAGTCACTCAGTCATGTCCAACTCTTTGCAGTCCCATGGACTGAAGCACACCAGGCTTCCCTGTCCATCACCAGCTCCCAGTTGCTCAAACTCATGTCCATCAGTCGGCGATGCCATCCAACCATCTCATCCTCTGTTGTCCCCTTCTCCTCCTGCCTTCAATCTTGCTCAGCATCAGGGTCTTTTCAAATGAGTCAGTTCTTTGCATCAGGTGGTCAAAGGATTGGAACTTCAGCTTCAAGCATCAGTCCTTCCAATGAGTATTCAGAACTGATTTCCTTTCGGATTGACTGGTTGGATCTCCTTGCAGTCCCAGGGACTCTCAAGAGTCTTCTCCAACACCACAGTTCAAAAGCATCAAATCTTCCATGCTCAGCTTTCTTTATAGTCCAACTCTCACATCCATACATGACTACTGGAGAAACCATAGCTTTTACTAGGCAGACCTTTGTCGGCAAAGTAACATCTCTGCTTTTTAATAGGTACTGAACCAATATTAACTTCTTGGTCTTCAAAACTATAATAATAGTTGTGGGAGATGTCACTATCAGGGGAGGTTGAGCTGGGTGATGGATATTTGAGAACTCTGCTTCAATGTGAAAGTCTTCTGTAATTCTAAAATGGTCACAAAATAGAAAATCAAAAAAAGTATTTGTGTATTTGTTTTCTTGAGGCCTCTGCTAGGCTGAAAACTTCATGGGACAGGGCGTTTCCATCACTGCACAGTGATGTGTCTGACACGCAGAGGGTATTCAATAAACACATGCTGAATAAACAGACCTGTGGTTACTGACACAGAAAAAGTCCATGGCATATTATTGAGAGGAATACATAGGACATGAAGCAGCCCAAGTAGTATGTCAAAATGTGTATAAACAAGGAGACTAAGGATTTACAAACCAGTGTTGATTGTCGTCATCTCAGGAAGATAAAGTTGCAAGTAATTTTTCTTTTCTTCTTTTTGCTTTATTGTATTTTCTAAGCATATGTAACTACTTTTATTGTGCACCAGAATACACACACCCTGCATCTTCATTTCAATGAAAGCCATAAGCAACATGCCTGGCAGACCTGGAGCCATCCCTAGATGGCTGAGCAGATGTGAGTGTGTGAGTCCCAGGTGGTGGCGACCCAGCTGCACAGTGACGGCAGCCAGTGTGGAGAAGAGGTTTCCACATGGATGACGTCTCTGCTTCTCAGCTTCTCAGTGCCTCCACTTCTCTGCGTAGCCAGCCAGCACTCCCTGGGCAAAACGATTGATTTGCGAGTTTTACCATCATCTTCAAAAACGTGTGTTGCTCTTGGCTCATTCATTTATTCATTCACTCACGGATGCAGCGTTTGACTTTGTTCTGTCTGTCCAAGGAAGAACTCTCCTCCTAGGATCTACTTTTCACCCTTCTTCAACCTAGGCCCCCTGTTGTTATTCAGTTGCCCTAATGTAAACCACATGAAAGATGTCAGATCTTGTCTGGACATCATGAGCAAGAACCCACAGCTAGACTCAGGGAGCCCCCGGGAGCAGGAGTGAGAATTCCACACTTAGGAAGGTTGGGTAAGGCTCCTGGTGGAGCCAGCTGGCCCCTAGCCCAAGTAGAGCCAGTTGCTCAGGTGGGTGAATGGGCACAGGTGCCTGCAGGCTCAGAAGATACTGAGGAGAAGCTCCTGGGGGATCCTTAGCACTTTGGTCAAGAGTGACACGTGGGCCCACTCAGTGGTGCACTGAGCTGGCGGCCGGTGGGAGCTGTGGGGCTGCACGGAGGAACCAGATGGGAATCAGAGTCACAGACCTGGAGCAGCAAGGGCAGCACACACAGGCCTGAGCTGAGTGCCGGCGCCCAGCCTTCAGGGCAGAGGGATACAGAAGTGGTTCACAGGGGAAGAAAAGTGAGAGGCAAGCAGTGTGAAGAGCAGATCCTAGGAAGAGGGCTCTTTCCCGGAAGCGAGGCTAGACAGAGTGTCAAGACTGCATCACAGGAGGCAAGGGTTGCCTGTCACCCTGCCCGCCTAGAGGGCACAGGGAAGGACGCAAGGCGGGGAATGGCAGGGTCAGATTGCATCTTAGGAGAAGCTGGAGACTCATTCTGCTCCACAGTGCTGGGCACCCTGGTATTTCTTTGGCAGCTCTATCCCTAAGTTCCAACAGTGACCTACCAGAGGGCTGGGAAAGACAGCCAGGGACCCCAGCGGGCAAGTTACCCATGGCAGGTTCCCTGCTAGACACTGACCATGGGGCTATCAAGCCCAGGGTCACATGAACCTAGGATCCCCGGGCACCGGGGGAAGCATGGCCCTCAGGCCTCACCCAGAATGGAGCCTCTTAGCAGGTCACTGACTCCCCAAGGCCCTGGGCCTGGTCTGCATGCCTGCCCATCCTGCCCTGCCTCCCTGCCCTGACTGCCCATTGGGCAGCTCTGGCGTAGCTAGAAGGCCCCAGGGCCCTGTCCCGCATCAAGTTCACCACCCACCTCCCACCCCAGGCTTAAGCAGGGGATGACTGGCCCTTGGCTCCTCACCAATTTCCAGGGGCTTACTGATCCCATGCGTATCAGGCAGTCTGGGCTAGGCTTCCTCCTCCATCATCTGCCAGGGATGCCCAGGCCCCCAGGCCCCATCTCAGGTGAGGGCCACATCACTGGCCCTCTGCACAGCCCCTGCTGGCAGAAACCAAGAAGATGCTCAGGGTGGAGCTGGGCTCCCACCCTTTCCCCCCTGCACAGACACCTCCCACCCAGCGCTCCCTTGCTCCCCATGACAGGGCCCAGCCGCAGTGTGCGGCACTTCCTCCACACTCCTGGGAGGGGCTTCTCACCACCTGCTACTGACATGGGGACAGGTGAGTCATCACTTTCAGCAGCAGCAGGGTGACCTGGTCTCCAGCTCCTGCCAGAGAAAGGAGGAGGATGCCAGAACAGGCCCAGAGTGGGTGAGAGGGATTCACCAGCCCAAGCAGCATTTCAGCAGCTCCTCTACTGTTGTTCTGGCCACAGATGGTGTGGCAGACCTGCCTCAGAGGAGTTCAAGCTAGGTGGAGGCAGCTGATTAAAAAAAACACAACAGGTGCAACAAGCATTCGTGAAGTTGGTGAAGGGAAGCAGAGATTCTACAGGAACCCAAGGCAGAGACCCATGATCTGGGGGAAGCAGGAAAATCTCACAGAGGAAGAGCAGCTCAGCTGAGGCCTGTAGGTTGGACTGGCCAGTAAGAGAAGGGGTGTGAGAGCAGAAGGTGGGTGGCTGGGGTGAGAGGGGAGAGCTGTGTATGGGGGGGCCAGCAGCCATTCTACATGGCCAGAGAGCACAGGGCCAAGGGGTACTAGATGGCCTGGAGAAAGGGAAATGCCAGCTTCCTAGAAGGGGGCTCTGTACAGATGTCCGCTGGGTGGGTCAGAAGGGGGTTCCTGGGCCTAATCCTGAGGACCATGCCCTCCAGAGCACTCACCCCTGCTTCTGCCCTGTGAGCCCTAGACCATAACAACAAGGCTAGACCCACAGGACCCCACAGTGTGTCCTCCTAGAACTCCCAGACAAACCTGGGCTCACTCTCACTGACCACATGAGGAAAACTTATTCTGCTAATAGACATCTGAGGCTCAGAGCATCCAAGGAACTTGACTGAAGTCAGGTGGTGGCATCAGGCAGGTGGTGGAAGGAACCCTGGGCAATGTCACCCTTTGTGTCCCACAGGCACAAAACAGAGCCCCTGGCCTCATCAACTTGAGAAGCACGGACTTCAACAACAGGCACTTTCTTGCAGGACTTTTCAGAGCCTTTAATGTGCTAAGGGGCATAAGGGATGTAGAACATGGAGAGATTCTGAAATGCATATGGCATGGAATCCTTTAGTCCCTGCCAGAGCCGCTGTCTCCAAGGGGCCACCCTGGGGCCTGCTGGTCTGGATGGGACAGTCAGGGACTGGGCTCTGGAAGTCTCCTGCCTTATGCTTTGTTTGCACTTATTCTCACTTTGGTGCTCTCCTTGTGTTTGAGAGACTTGGTACACGAACTTGGGCAGAGGAGAATGGGAAAGCCGGGCTCCCTGGGCCCAGCCTTCCACTCTGTGTCCACTGCCTATCTCTGGTTAGAGAAGGGACACTCCCAGATGGAAGAGCCATTCCAGGTCACCAAGGACATAGGCATGTTTGGGAAAGGTTTCTGGGAAGTGGCGACACTTTACAATGAGGGATGAGTGACAAGAGAGGAAGCGCCAAGGAAGAAGCTGTGGTGATGAAAAGTGGGGGGAGAGGCTAGGAGAGAGTGGGTGCCTGTGCTTGGGTTTTGAAGGCTATCGTGAGGGACCTGGACTTGGATTTGGGGGTATCAGAACCACAGAAGGGGCTTGAGCTAGGGCTGACTCAATGGATCCACACACAATTCTGGCCTGGAATCGTTCCCAGCAAAAGGATGTCCAGCTTTTCTTCCTCCCATGGGCTCCTGGGATCTGCACCCCCCTCATCCCCACCATGTGACTTCAGTCACGTCTTTGACCCCCATCTCACACCTGCTGGAGTATGTCAGCTGTGACCCAGTCATGTCACCTCTGACCTTGGCCCCCCTCCTGCAGCCTCCTTGGCCTGGTGTCTTGGTCTCCATAGACCCGCACAGGCCAGAGATGGCCTCACATCGCCCTGGCAGAGAACTGTGTGCTTGGCTTTCCAATATTCCTGCCCTAGAGAGCAGAGGGCCAAGGGATACTAGGTGGCCTGGAAAGAGGGTGGCCAGGACAGCTCGGACCCCAGGAAATGCCTGCTGCCTGGAAGGGGGCTCTTTTTCCAGATGGACATGGGGATGGGGGAAGTTTCCCCAGAGGCTCAGCAGGTAAAGAATCCACCTGCAATGCAGATGAGGGTTTGATCCCTGGGTTGGCATGATCCCCTGGAGGAGGGCATGGCAACCCACTCCAGCATTCTTGCCTGCAGAATCCCATGGACAGAGGAGCCTGGCAGGCAACAGTCCATGGGGCCACAAAGAGTCAGACGTGACTGAAGCGACTGAGCACAGCACCCAGCAGCTCTGGGACACCACGGTATCTGGGCATGGAGAAGAGGCTGGGGTTGGCCCCTGCTCCAGAGCACACAGGAAGGTGTGCTCTCCGTGGGCCAGCCCGCTCTTCATGCCAGCTTTCCCGGAGCCTGTCTCTGCCTCTCTGGGAAAGGGGTACATCAACCAGACCAAAGACTGGCCCTCATGTACTGGCACCCTGACCAGGATGCCAGGCACTTGCTTCACTCACAATAGGCAAATGCCAAAAGCCACCTGCAGAGATGGGGGGAGACAGAAGGTAGCAGCCTGAGAGACTCAGACTTCACTGCCCTGCTGCCCCCACCCCATCCCTAGGAAGGCTAAGTGTCCATGTGGCTGAGCTAAGGCTGCTGTCCCCTCTGCTCTCTGTGCCAGAACAGGGACGGGGCTAGCTCCCTCCAGGACTCTGCATAACATCCTTTCTCTGATGGTTTGGGCCTTGAATGTGATTCTCCCTCTGTTACAGAGGGGTGGCTTTTCTGATCTCTGCTGGGTTCTAGGAGTGGGGTCATAGTGTCAGCTTCTGTTACACAAGTACATGCGCACGTAATACCTGACACCCTGAGCACTTCCTTTGGAATTCTTCCCTTGGCTTCCCTGGAAGCTCAGAAGCCTTAGCACCTCTTGAACCCACTGAGCCATTCCCTGCTGGCATGTTAGGCATTTTTACAATTGTTCTAAAATCCCATTATCTCTTCCCTCTAGACAGCCTCTGTGACTGGTTCCGCCTGAATACGTGACTGGCCGCTGGCCACCCACCGGTCCCCTGCTGCCCTCACTCCCAGGAACCCTGGGGCAGTGGAGAGACCTTTGAGTCTTCCCATACTTCCCCTGCCTGCGGCCTGAGCTATGGGAAAAACACAGTGATAACAAAAATAGAAAAGAGCGGTCTGGACCACATGGGATAATTGTAAACACAGAATGACATTTCAAAGAAATACAGAAGTAAAATTATAGAGTTGAGACAAGCTCAGAGATAATTTTGCTCATTCTTTCTAGCCAGCACTTACCACATTAGTAATTTTATATTTATCTGTGTTATTATTTGCTTAATTCATTCAACAAATATTTACTGAGCACCCATTCTATGCCAGGTACTAGTCTGGATCCCTGAAAAGCAAAGACGCTGCCCTCTAGGTGCTTGCATTCCATGGCGGGGTGGAGAGACTGACACCAAGGCTACTGTTCACAACAAGCAAGGGAAGGACAGAAGACATTAGGAGGTGATCTGTGCTAAGGCAAGCAGAAGCTGAAGAGCAGGGAGAGCGGTGCTCGGGTCGGGGCAAGCGGTAGCCTTGGATAGAGTCAGCAGAGGCGACCTCAGGGAGGAGCTTGGCAGTGGAAGGTGCCACTAGAGCAAAGGCCTGAGCAGGGCTGGGGCAGTGAGGGAGGTCACCNAACCAGACCAAAGACTGGTCCTCATGTACTGGCACCCTGACCAGGATGCCAGGCACTTGCTTCACTCACAATAGGCAAATGCCAAAAGCCACCTGCAGAGATGGGGGGAGACAGAAGGTAGCAGCCTGAGAGACTCAGACTTCACTGCCCTGCTGCCCCCACCCCATCCCTAGGAAGGCTAAGTGTCCATGTGGCTGAGCTAAGGCTGCTGTCCCCTCTGCTCTCTGTGCCAGAACAGGGACGGGGCTAGCTCCCTCCAGGACTCTGCATAACATCCTTTCTCTGATGGTTTGGGCCTTGAATGTGATTCTCCCTCTGTTACAGAGGGGTGGCTTTTCTGATCTCTGCTGGGTTCTAGGAGTGGGGTCATAGTGTCAGCTTCTGTTACACAAGTACATGCGCACGTAATACCTGACACCCTGAGCACTTCCTTTGGAATTCTTCCCTTGGCTTCCCTGGAAGCTCAGAAGCCTTAACACCTCTTGAACCCACTGAGCCATTCCCTGCTGGCATGTTAGGCATTTTTACAATTGTTCTAAAATCCCATTATCTCTTCCCTCTAGACAGCCTCTGTGACTGGTTCCGCCTGAATACGTGACTGGCCGCTGGCCACCCACCGGTCCCCTGCTGCCCTCACTCCCAGGAACCCTGGGGCAGTGGAGAGACCTTTGAGTCTTCCCATACTTCCCCTGCCTGCGGCCTGAGCTATGGGAAAAACACAGTGATAACAAAAATAGAAAAGAGCGGTCTGGACCACATGGGATAATTGTAAACACAGAATGACATTTCAAAGAAATACAGAAGTAAAATTATAGAGTTGAGACAAGCTCAGAGATAATTTTGCTCATTCTTTCTAGCCAGCACTTACCACATTAGTAATTTTATATTTATCTGTGTTATTATTTGCTTAATTCATTCAACAAATATTTACTGAGCACCCATTCTATGCCAGGTACTAGTCTGGATCCCTGAAAAGCAAAGACGCTGCCCTCTAGGTGCTTGCATTCCATGGCGGGGTGGAGAGACTGACACCAAGGCTACTGTTCACAACAAGCAAGGGAAGGACAGAAGACATTAGGAGGTGATCTGTGCTAAGGCAAGCAGAAGCTGAAGAGCAGGGAGAGCGGTGCTCGGGTCGGGGCAAGCGGTAGCCTTGGATAGAGTCAGCAGAGGCGACCTCAGGGAGGAGCTTGGCAGTGGAAGGTGCCACTAGAGCAAAGGCCTGAGCAGGGCTGGGGCAGTGAGGGAGGTCACCCTATGGGTCTCGATCATCGGCTCACTGTAAGGATTTCGGCTTTTATGAGAATGAACTAGGGAGCTCTGCAGAGGAGAGGGGTGGCTTAATGGATCCTCACACTGTGAGAGCCCCAGGGAACCTGGATCAATCTGCGACCCCAGGCCTAGCATTCAATAAATACTAAACACCAGTGAAATATCCTGTTTTATAGAAAAAGCACCTTATTCCAGGTATATGCAAATAGGGAAATCCCTGGTGGCCTGGTGGTCGGGGCCTCACTGCCAAGGGCTCAGGTTCAATCCCTGTTCAGGGAACTAAGATCCCACAAGCAGAGTGGCATGGCCAAATAAATAAATAAATACAAATATAAGGACATGTGGTGCTGGTATATATACATATCTATACACACAGATATGTGTGTGTGACACACCTCTCTAAGCTTAGAGCTGTGTCTAAAAGGTGCTCAGCATAAAGATGACAGTATCTCCAGGGAGGGGAGTATGATTGTGATGGAGTAAAAGGGGAATTTTCTTTTTTAAAAACATGTAATTTATTTGGCTGTGCCAGGTCTTAGTTGTGGCATGCGGGATCTTTAGTTGTAGCATGCAAACTCTCAGTTGCAGTGTGTGGGGTCTAGCTCCCTGCCAGGGCTTGAACCTGGGCCGCCTGCATTGGGACCTCAGAGTCAGCCACTGGAGCACCAGGGAAGTTCCGGGAATTTTCTATTTGAGTTCTTTGGCACTCTGGATTGGCTTTTTAACAATAAGAATGGATTTATATATTATTTACATAACTTAAAAATAAATAAGCTTAAGTTAAAACAAAAAACACCCTAAATACCAGTGGAATGAATGAATGAATCCAAGCCGGAGCTCATGCCTCCACCTTTCCAGAGAGATAGGAATGTGAACAAAATTGGTTCCAATCTGGTCATTGTATCTGAGCCAGACATTCTGCTCCATATTATTTGAGGAGTTTTTCAAATTCTTCAGGCCCAGACCTTTCTCTAAAAGTCCCAATTCCTAGATTAGGTGGGGCCCAGCACGTGCATGTGAAAAACTTCAATCTAGACCTTCCCAGATGCCTGCAGTTCCTCAGCACCTGACAGAACATCCAGCCCCAGGGCACCGATCAAATGAAGGAATAAATGCTCATTGACTGAACTCATGGATGTGCACATGTTTGAAGATAGCTAATGCACTGCCCTTCCCAGTGTGTTTCTCTGGAGTTCTGACTGGTGGGGCCTCTTCTCAGAGAGGGTTGCTGAGGAATGGGGCTGGGCTAGGCACCCCAGTGTCCCCAAGAGCAAGGGCACCCAGCTGGAGTGGAGGCTTGGAGGGAGGCGGCCTTTCACTTCCCCTTCCTTGCAGGAGGGGCCACCCGCATTCCAGAGACAAGGACCACATTCTTCCGGCAGGAAATGCCAGGGCTGGGAGGACTGTCCTGTCCACTCCTTTCCCTTCTTGCTTCCTCCCTCTTGGCCAGCTGCCAGCCCCGGGATCCTGGGGCCCCAGATCAGAGCATCTGGGTCTCAGATTCCTGGCCTCTAGCTTGCAGGTGTCACCTGCCAGAAATTTTTGCATGTGAACAGTAGGTAGCCCTTTATTAGTCTGACACACTTGGAATAAGCATGGCTATTTATTTTCTCTTCCCAGAATTCAAAAAAGGATAGAAATTCCACAAGGCATCTGACTCAACTCTACTTTCTCCTTTCTCTTGCTTTTCCTATTGTTGTTTATAGAGTAGCCCAGGAGCCTGAGTGTTCCAGCCCTGGGGGCTGTGGCCACACCTGGTGGCCGGAAGGAGTCCCATGACCCAGGTGGGGCCAGAGGCCTGTCTGGTGCACCCCACCAAGAGGCAGCTCTGACTGCAGGAGAGCAGATGGTGATGAGCTCAGGTCCCAGGACAAAAGTTAGGCAGCCTGGGCTCAAATCCTGCCACTTCTAAGCTTTGCAGCAAATGAGTTATGTCTCTGAGCCTCATGTCTAAGATGGATGTGTCAACAGTTTCTTTCTCTGAAGGAGGCTGTGAGGATTAAATGAGATAATACATAGAGAACACTTCACAAGTAGTAGCTGCATTATCGTATATTTTTAATATTGAGCACCTGTTAGCTCAGTTCAGTTCAGTTCAGTCACTCGGTCGTGTCTGACTTTTTGTGACCCCATGGACCACAGCACCCTAGGCTTCCCTGTCCACCACCAGCTCCCGGAGCTTACTCAAACTCATGTCCATCGAGTCAGTATGACATCCAACCATCTCATCCTCTGCTGTCCCCTTCTTCTCCTGTCTTCGATCTTTCCCAGCATCAGGGAGTTTTCAAATGAGTCAGTTCTTTGCAGGAGGTGGCCAAAGCGTTGCAGTTTCAGCTTCAGCATCAGTCCTTCCAATGAATATTCAGAACTGATTTCCTTTAGGATTGACTGGTTGGATCTCCTTGCANCCTAGGCTTCCCTGTCCACCACCAGCTCCCGGAGCTTACTCAAACTCATGTCCATTGAGTCAGTATGACATCCAACCATCTCATCCTCTGCTGTCCCCTTCTTCTCCTGTCTTCGATCTTGCCCAGCATCAGGGAGTTTTCAAATGAGTCAGTTCTTTGCAGGAGGTGGCCAAAGCGTTGGAGTTTCAGCTTCAGCATCAGTCCTTCCAATGAATATTCAGAACTGATTTCCTTTAGGATTGACTGGTTGGATCTCCTTGCAGTCCCAGGGACTCTCAAGAGTCTTCTCCAACACCACAATTCAAAAGCATCAGTTCCTCAGCACTCAACTTTCTTTATAGTCCAACTCTCACATCTATACATGACTACTGGAAAAACCATAGCTAGGTGGACCTTTGTCGGCAAAATAATATGCCATTTAGGTTGGCCATAACTTTTCTTCCAAGGAGCAAGCATCTTTTAATTTCATGGCTGCAGTCACCATCTGCAGTGATTTTGGAGCCCCCCAAAATAAAGTCTGTCACTGTTTCCATTGTTTCCCCATCTATTTGCCATGAAGTGATGGGACCAGATGCCATGATCTTAGTTTTCTAAATGTTGATCTTTAAGCCAACTTTTCACTCCCCTCTTTCACTTTCATCAAGAGGCTCTTTAGTTCTTCTTCATTTTCTGCCATAAAAGGGGTGTCATCTGCATATCTGAGCTTATTGATATTTCTCCCAGCAATCTTGATTCCAACTTGTGCTTCACTCAGCCTGGCATTTCTCATGATGTACTCTGCATATAAATTAAATAAGTAGGGTGACAATACACAGCCTTGATGTGCTCCTTTTCCTATTTGGAACCAGTCTGTTGTTCCATGTCCAGTTCTAACTGTTACTTCTTGATCTGCACACAGATTTCTCAGGAAGCAGGTCAAATGGTCTGATGTTCCCATCTCTTGAAGAATTTTCCACAGTTTGTTGTGATCCCCACAGTCAAAGACTTTGGCATAGTCAATGAAGCAGAAGTAGATGTTTTTCTGAAACTCTCTTGCTTTTTCGATGATCCAGTGCATGTTGGCAATTTGATCTCTGGTTCCTCTGCCTTTTCAAAACCCAGCTTGAACATCTGGAAGTTCATGGTTCACATACTGTTGAAGCCTGGCTAGGAGAACTTTGAACATTACTTTGCTAGTGTGTGAGATGAGTGCAATTGTGAGGTAGTCTGAGCATTCTTTGGCATTGCCTTTCTTTGGGATTGGAATGAAAACTGACCTTTTCCAGTCCTGTGGCCACTGCTGAGTTTTCTAAATTTGCTGGCATATTGAGTGCAGCACTTTCACAGCATCATCTTATAGGATTAGAAATAGCTCAACTGGAATTCCATCACCTTCGCTAGCTTTGTTCATAGTGATGCTTCCTAAGGCCCACTTGACCGCATTCCAGGATGTCTGGCTCTAGGTGAGTGATCACACCATCATGGTTATCTGGGGTCATGAAGATCTTTTTTGTATAGTTCTTCTGTGTATTCTTGCCACCTCTTAATATCTTCTGCTTCTGTTAGGTCCATACCATTTCTGTCCTTTCTTTTGCCCATCTTTCATGAAATGTTCCCTTGGTATCTCTAATTTTCTTGACGAGATCTCTAGTCTTTCTCATCCTATTGTTTTCCTCTATTTCTCTGCATTGATCACTGAGGAAGGCTTTCTTATCTCTCCTTGCTATTCTTTGGAATTATACATTCATATGGGTATATCTTTCTTTTTCTCCTTTGCCTTTTGCTTCTCTTCTTTCCTCAGCTATTTGTAAGACCTCCTCAGACAACCAATTTGCCTCTTTGCATTTCTGTTTCTTGGGGATGGTTTTGATCACTGCCTCGTGTCATATACCCACTAATGTACAAAGTTCCAGAACTCTGAGCTAAAAGTTCAGGGCCCACAGAGACCTCCTCATTGAGGAGACAGTCAGGGAAGCAGCAGCTCTGGGTTCCCTATCATAAAATGGTTTTCAAGATAGAAGTGGGCTTAACCCTTTGCAATAGACCAGTTTCACAGAGGAAAGAGACCATTGAAAAGACTTTGAAGATTGAATAGTAGCTCTTAAGACAGGAAGAAAGGACGTTACAGGAAGGGGAGTCAACACATCCCAAGACTCAGAGATGCAACTGGAAGGCTGGGTTTGGAGATCCATGTATAGGAATCTAAAGTGGAAAAGGATGACGGTGGCAGAGGAGGTCATGAGATGGGCAGAGAAACTCACAGGACGGGCAGAGACCATGCTAGTATGCCTTGGAGGCCTTGCCAAGGAGCAGTCCAGACTTCTTCCTAAGGGTACCGCCTTGTAGCAAAGGTTTCCTTCTAGGAAGATCTCTCTGCTGTAGTGAGAGGGAGTCAGGGCAGATACTGGAAGAGACAAAGCTGAGTCAGAATTGGAGGATAGATGCAAGAGGGCAGGGAGTGGCCCCCAAGCTTCAGTCATTCCCTGGCTCCTTCTTGGTATTTGACATATCTGGGTACAACTCCAGCTATTATTAATGCAATATTTCCCTTTGGGTTATTTCAGTTCTCTGTCACTTCTGTTATACCATTATACTACTGCTTGAAATGAAACATGTATGTCCACTTGCCACTGGAAATAGTCTTTGCCCTCTGGGGCACCTGCTTTGGGAACCGTGAATCTGGCTACAGCCCAACAGCAGAGAAGGGAAAGGGATCATTTCAGTGTATGGTGTCAGCCGAGCTGCAAGAGATTGGTCCCAAACCCCTGTTTCAAACCCTATGGCCTTTGTGACTTTACTTAGGGGCTAGAGGTTGCAGCTCTGAAAGCAAAGACAAAACAGACCTGCCCAGTCCCTGGTGGTCTGGACTCATCCTTCCTTATCAGAGCACATGGGCTCCAGCTCTGCTTAAGCACAAACAGGCAGGTACACTTCTCTAACAGAGAGAGCACCAGGCAGATCTAACGATGACTCAGTGGTGGAATTCTTTGTGAGTAATTGCATGGTGCTGTGTTAGTGAGAAATATACAGGCGGAGGGAGAGAGGGAGAGGAGGAAAGAAGGCAAGAAGGAAGGAAGTGCATCATCTGATTTATCTTCACAGGAATCTTGTAAGGCAGGAATTTTTATGCCCATTTTACAGATGAGAAACCAGTCTCAGAGATAATAAGCTAACTGCCAAGGTCACTTCTAATGAGAACTATAACTAAGCCGATTGTTCAGAGCTGTCTGACTTTAAAGCCACTCCTTTCTTTTAAAAGAATGATATCCATAATCACACCATGGTAGCCACTGTTATTTTTTTAATCCTTTTCTAGTCTCTCCTTTTTTGTGTGTCAAAAATATGCATCTCTTCCTTTTATTCACCTACCATTGTATCATGAACATTTGCAATGTTGTTAAATAGTATTTACAATAATGATTTTTACATGATATGTCCACCCTGTGGACATACCATGATTCTGAGCCATCCCAGAACATTGAGGTTGTTTCAACATCTCAAGATTATCAATTCTCCCCACCCTCTACCCTTCCCAAGTCAGATTCCCCTGGAATGAGTCAGGACTCCCCCCTGCACTTCATCTGGAAGGTTATGTAGGTTACTGGGGTCCAGTCACACCTGTGGTGGTGCAGCAAANCTGCATTGATCACTGAGGAAGGCTTTCTTATCTCTCCTTGCTATTCTTTGGAATTATACATTCATATGGGTATATCTTTCTTTTTCTCCTTTGCCTTTTGCTTCTCTTCTTTCCTCAGCTATTTGTAAGACCTCCTCAGACAACCAATTTGCCTCTTTGCATTTCTGTTTCTTGGGGATGGTTTTGATCACTGCCTCGTGTCATATACCCACTAATGTACAAAGTTCCAGAACTCTGAGCTAAAAGTTCAGGGCCCACAGAGACCTCCTCATTGAGGAGACAGTCAGGGAAGCAGCAGCTCTGGGCTCCCTATCATAAAATGGTTTTCAAGATAGAAGTGGGCTTAACCCTTTGCAATAGACCAGTTTCACAGAGGAAAGAGACCATTGAAAAGACTTTGAAGATTGAATAGTAGCTCTTAAGACAGGAAGAAAGGACGTTACAGGAAGGGGAGTCAACACATCCCAAGACTCAGAGATGCAACTGGAAGGCTGGGTTTGGAGATCCATGTATAGGAATCTAAAGTGGAAAAGGATGACGGTGGCAGAGGAGGTCATGAGATGGGCAGAGAAACTCACAGGACGGGCAGAGACCATGCTAGTATGCCTTGGAGGCCTTGCCAAGGAGCAGTCCAGACTTCTTCCTAAGGGTACCGCCTTGTAGCAAAGGTTTCCTTCTAGGAAGATCTCTCTGCTGTAGTGAGAGGGAGTCAGGGCAGATACTGGAAGAGACAAAGCTGAGTCAGAATTGGAGGATAGATGCAAGAGGGCAGGGAGTGGCCCCCAAGCTTCAGTCATTCCCTGGCTCCTTCTTGGTATTTGACATATCTGGGTACAACTCCAGCTATTATTAATGCAATATTTCCCTTTGGGTTATTTCAGTTCTCTGTCACTTCTGTTATACCATTATACTACTGCTTGAAATGAAACATGTATGTCCACTTGCCACTGGAAATAGTCTTTGCCCTCTGGGGCACCTGCTTTGGGAACCATGAATCTGGCTACAGCCCAACAGCAGAGAAGGGAAAGGGATCATTTCAGTGTATGGTGTCAGCCGAGCTGCAAGAGATTGGTCCCAAACCCCTGTTTCAAACCCTATGGCCTTTGTGACTTTACTTAGGGGCTAGAGGCTGCAGCTCTGAAAGCAAAGACAAAACAGACCTGCCCAGTCCCTGGTGGTCTGGACTCATCCTTCCTTATCAGAGCACATGGGCTCCAGCTCTGCTTAAGCACAAACAGGCAGGTACACTTCTCTAACAGAGAGAGCACCAGGCAGATCTAACGATGACTCAGTGGTGGAATTCTTTGTGAGTAATTGCATGGTGCTGTGTTAGTGAGAAATATACAGGCGGAGGGAGAGAGGGAGAGGAGGAAAGAAGGCAAGAAGGAAGGAAGTGCATCATCTGATTTATCTTCACAGGAATCTTGTAAGGCAGGAATTTTTATGCCCATTTTACAGATGAGAAACCAGTCTCAGAGATAATAAGCTAACTGCCAAGGTCACTTCTAATGAGAACTATAACTAAGCCGATTGTTCAGAGCTGTCTGACTTTAAAGCCACTCCTTTCTTTTAAAAGAATGATATCCATAATCACACCATGGTAGCCACTGTTATTTTTTTAATCCTTTTCTAGTCTCTCCTTTTTTGTGTGTCAAAAATATGCATCTCTTCCTTTTATTCACCTACCATTGTATCATGAACATTTGCAATGTTGTTAAATAGTATTTACAATAATGATTTTTACATGATATGTCCACCCTGTGGACATACCATGATTCTGAGCCATCCCAGAACATTGAGGTTGTTTCAACATCTCAAGATTATCAATTCTCCCCACCCTCTACCCTTCCCAAGTCAGATTCCCCTGGAATGAGTCAGGACTCCCCCCTGCACTTCATCTGGAAGGTTATGTAGGTTACTGGGGTCCAGTCACACCTGTGGTGGTGCAGCAAGGCATGCTAGAGCCTCTCAGAAGGTAAGAGCGACTCAGAAAGTCAAGTCTTCTGCCTCCCCTCACAGTCTGCCAAGCTCTGCCACTGCCCCACCCCATCAGGTCACAAAAGGAGGTGCTGTGAACTGGGCAGGCCAAAGGCTGTTCCAGGTGGCTTCTTAATGCGGTGAAGGCAGCTCAGACATCTTAGGGGCCAAAAGGCACCTGGATGACCCCAAAATAGGAATAGAAGCCAGAACTCTGCAAAAAGCCTGGGTTATTACTTGGTCCTCATTTTCCTGAGAGGCTTTATCCAGAGAGTTCTCTGTTCTCTGACCCCTTGGGGAACATGCCACATCCCAAGCTAGCTCCCTAACAACTCCATGATGGACTCTCAAAGCAGAAACACTCCTGGCAGGCGAGCAGATGTGCACACTGCCTAAGGTGAAGGGCCTAAGATCACATTTTCAGGATGCTTCCCTGCTTTATCTGTTTGCAAAGCAGATATTTGGGGAGGCTGGGCTCAGAACTGCTTCTCAGTTGCCAGCCCCATGGGAAATGGTTCACATTCTTAGCATAGCTGGAGGACTGTGAGGCAAGGGAGCTGACTGCATATGACTGCCAGGAGGCTGCTCTGACCAGACCCGAGGAAGATGAGCCACCATCTCGGCATCCTCTCTGCCTGGACCGGTTCCGGTGTGGGCACGCTGGACATTCTTCCCACGAAGGCAGGGTAGTGGGAACTCTCTAGGGGGGCTACATGGCTATCGCCATCACTGAAGCAGACCCAGGACTGAGAGGGCTTTCAGAGGTCAAGTTCTTCATGCCCCTGACCAGCGCACACGCCAGTATCAGCAGCACTGACCTTGGAAGTTGCTCACCAGTGTTGAAGAGACTGGCTTTCTTGAGCCAGTGGGATTTCAGTGTGTTCTGGGTGTGTTGCTCTTTGCATTTTTTTCTTTTAACAAGGAACATGTATCATTTAAAAACAAAATCAAGGTAACTTTAAAATAAAATAACTAGATAAAAAGGCTTCTGAGCTAAGGCATTTAATCCCTCACCTCGATTATAAACCCCAGCATATAGCACTCTCTCTTATCAGAAAATCATGATGTCACCACTCTGTGCCCTTTCTCACAGTTGCTTGGACACGCGGATGAACTGCTGAAAGGAAGCGGGGCAGTGGCCTCCTTGGCTCAAACCTGGGACTGGCGCCCAGTCCTCACCTGGCACGCTGGCTGGCGGCCACCAGTCACACCTACAGAATTCTCTGAAATGAGGAACAGCATTCTTGAGCCTCAAATGGCAAGCTGGAGTTTATTCAGGCCCTGCTCCCTGCCAGGAAACGCAGGGAGAGAAACCTGCTCTGGCACCACCTCTGTGGTCCAAGCCAGACCCCTGCCCAGCCTGTGAGCATAGACATGTCTGTGGGGAACCTTCCAGGAGGGGTGTCCTGGGAGCTGGGTCCCCGACGGCTGCTGCTTCAGGGCTTCAGGAAGCCTTCCGGGGAGAGGCACTGAGGCAGAGGGACCCAGCAGCTCACAGCCTGCTCGACAACCATGACTGCTTAGCATGAAGCTGGTAGAGAAATATTCCTGGGAACCAGGTGTGTGAGTCGGATTTAAGCCCTGGGCCCCTCCCTGGAGTGGCCACTGTCCAGGAGGCTGAAATGAGCGGCATGCCTCAGAAGTGCCAGAGCCCAACAGGTGTGTGTGCCTGCGGGTGGAAGGGCTGACAGCCTGCACTGCCTGAACTTCCTGCGAGGCCCAGGTGCTCAGCCTGGATCACATTTTCAGGATGCTTCCCTGCTTTACACACCATACATCACCAGGATAGCTTTCTAAATTCTCAACACTCGGGCCACACCCCAGGCCAATTCAGTCAAGCTCCTTGGAGGTGAGACCCAGATACTAGCATTTTTTTCAAGCTTCCAAGTAATTAAAATATTAGCCATGGTTGACAACCAGTGCTTTATAGAGATATCTGATGCATCCCAGGCTCATCAAACAAAATAAGTAGGGTTCTTCCTGAGTGATTCATGGAGCCACCATCTCCTGAGAGGCCCTCCTCTATAAGAGTGAGAGGACAGTCACTCTTCAAAAACCATTTCAACACTCCCTCCTCCTGTGGGAGGTGCTCCCAGGCTGCCTCCACTGTCCCTCAGGACCTGTGTCAGCTACCACACATAGCCATTGGTTGACTGATATTTGCGGTTCCCACAAATGGGGTAATCTGTCATCACGGGAGCAGGTCATCGGTTGCATATTATGCCTCCTGGTAACCCACTGACCTTCCACCTACCACCATTCCTCACCCATATTACATGCTCAGCTAGTGTTTTCAGGCTGACTTATATTCTATTGCATTTTAACATTTCAGGGAATCTTGGTGACGAAATTTGACAGAAATTAGTGGTTTTAATGTTGATCAATGATTAGGGCAAGGAGGAAACAGCGGTGGCCCACAGCGAATGAAAATTGGAAGAATGGCCAAGAACTGCCTGTTAGACTGTCTTCCAGGAATGAATGTGTAACTCATATAACCTAACTCTCATGTGGTCCAGGCTCCACACTGAGAAGACGTGGCAGTTCCGTGGCTTTAGTAGGCAGGGGAGAGAGGTTTTCTAATCGAGAGCACTGTGAATATCTACTGCAGTCTCTTAAGGAAATTTGAACATGGCAAATGGAAGCCACACTTTTCTATCTCCTTTTTACCTCTTTCCCTGGAATTCATATCTGAGGAGCTGATATATCAGCTTGGCCTTAAAGGGTAGAGATAGAAGGAGAGGGTGTTTCAGGCAGAGACTAATTGGGTTTTCAGACTGGCCAGTGGCCCTGTGACTGTGGAATGAAGGATATGGGTGGTTAAATAGTGACTGGAAAGGGGGAGCATGGCCAGTATATGAAGAGCCTTGAATTGCAGGTCAAGCAAATGAACTCCAGGATTTAACATCCAAAGCTTAAGGCCAAGGTGTAGTATAATAGGGTCACTCTGGCACCATGCAGAGGGTGGGATGCCAGTCAGGATATGACAGCAGGCCCAGGAGAGATGGCTGGGCCAGAGAGAGGCTGCCCATAAGGGCAGCACACTCAGGCCCTCCTGTGGCTGCTGGGGAAGCCTGTTCTAAGCCCCACATCCAGCGTGAAGTATTCTCAGACCTGGGGCCAGTGATGGAGGTGCTCCCACATTCCTTACTCCACAGACCTGTCCAGAGGTCCTGGCCTACCTGGTCAGTCACCCCAGACCCAGACCAGCCACTCCACATGCCTCTCCAGCCTCTGAGCTGAGGTCAGAAACCCCCGCCCAGGAATCGGCAAACCCAACTGTCCTTACCCACAGGCCAACGTGTTTGCTTTATGTCCAGTCCGAAGGACACTTCTTACAGTCACCACCAAATAGGGAAAGGGATGTCGCTCAGTCATGTCTGACTCTTGGCGACCCCACGGTTAAAAAATTTCACTGAAATGCATTTCATATTTAAGTCTGAAGATTTGTTTGTTCCCACTAAATGTTTGTTCCCACTAAATAGAAAACAAGCAAATTTCTATTTAGTGGGAACAAACAAATCTTTAGACTTAAATATGAAATGCATTTCAGTGAAATTTTTAAAACTGAGGAATAGCTCTTGAATTCTAAAGTTTTACGTCAATTTTTACCAGAAAATTTCAGTAGTCTGGACTGCAAATGTTTTCCAGGGAGCTGATGCTGAGATAGAGTTAGGAATGCAAGATGACTTACAGGGGAAGTGTAGCAGAGGAGATAAAGCCTCTAAAAGAAAGGAGAGAAACACGATCAGAGCTTCCGAACGTCAGGGCAGACCTAGCATTCTCTGCCAGCCCACCAGGGGCCAGAAGAGCTCAGGGTTGCCCAAGGTTGGTGGAGGAAGTTTGAAAATGCCTGGGCCCTTGTACCACCACCTCGCTCAGTCATTTGCCAAGGCCACCCCAAGAAGACCTTAAACTTGTTCTGAAAATTGGGTGAACCCAGGAGAAGTCCACAGTTCTACAGTTTTGAGCTGACCATAGCCTTGCCACCAGACAGTCCTTTCTTGAAGAGACATCTCTGCATCTGCCGTGGAGTCCCTCTTCCTCCCACCTGCTGGTCTGAATAGACCGTACCTGAGGCCTGGCTTCAGTCTCCACAAGCAGTCCATTCAATCTCGCCATCACCTTCCTCCCCGCCTGGCTCCGAGAATCTGTTCTGTCTTCCCCCTCCTTCCACTTCTCAACACTGAAGGCTTTTCCTTCATTCACCTCCTCACAATATTCTGCCCCAAATTTGCCACATGCAAAATCAAAAGATGAACAACTGTCTGGGAAATGCTCTGTGTAACTGGAATCACCAAGAAATTCTTCTTCCCAAGATATAAAAAAATTCAACAAAAGTCGTAGACAGAACCAAACAGAAAAATGAGCAAAAGATATGAATGGATAGCTCATAGGAAAATAAGTATAAATGGTCCTTAGATGAAGAGATGCTCAACCTGACTCACAGTAAAAGAAATTCAAATTATGACTGTACAGACACCATTTTCACCTATCAGATTGGCAAAGATCAAAACATCTGATTCAGCACAAGCGTTGGTATAGAAATAAGGCACTCACCCTGCTGGTGAGAATGGAGATTGGTCACACTGTTTGGAAGGTGATTTGGCAACATCCTCCTAAGTGACAAATTCCCATGATCTTCAAAAGGCAGTAGAACAGAACGATTAAGAAAATGAACTGGAGTCCCAGAAACTTGGTTTGCATCTTAGCTGTTTAAGATCCTACTTTTCTGTGCCTCAGTTTTTCTCATCTGTAAAATGGGATGATAATAGTACCTGCCTTTGGAGATGCTCAAGAGAATTAAAATATATTAGTAATTGTAAAGCACCTACTCTAGTGCCCCACTCTTAGTAACTGCCATGCAAATGTTAACTAACACTATTACTTATTGACCCAGCAGTTTCACTGCTAGAAAATTATCCTACAGATATGCTTGCACATGTGCTAAATGAGTATACAGTGTATTCACTGCAGTATTGGTGCAGCTGGAAAGAAAACTGCAAACAACCCAAATGTCCTTTAAAAGACTAAATTGATTGGTGCATGTGTAGAATGGAATACCATGCAGATGCAAAAAAGTAACAAAGAAGCTCCTTTGTACTGATCCTGTGTGTACAGGCTACTACCATGAGCTTTTAAATGAGTTGTATAGGCGCAAGTCCAAATACCCTTATCCACAATTTTGAAATTCANGCACCACCTCTGTGGTCCAAGCCAGACCCCTGCCCAGCCTGTGAGCATAGACATGTCTGTGGGGAACCTTCCAGGAGGGGTGTCCTGGGAGCTGGGTCCCCGACGGCTGCTGCTTCAGGGCTTCAGGAAGCCTTCCGGGGAGAGGCACTGAGGCAGAGGGACCCAGCAGCTCACAGCCTGCTCGACAACCATGACTGCTTAGCATGAAGCTGGTAGAGAAATATTCCTGGGAACCAGGTGTGTGAGTCGGATTTAAGCCCTGGGCCCCTCCCTGGAGTGGCCACTGTCCAGGAGGCTGAAATGAGCGGCATGCCTCAGAAGTGCCAGAGCCCAACAGGTGTGTGTGCCTGCGGGTGGAAGGGCTGACAGCCTGCACTGCCTGAACTTCCTGCGAGGCCCAGGTGCTCAGCCTGGATCACATTTTCAGGATGCTTCCCTGCTTTACACACCATACATCACCAGGATAGCTTTCTAAATTCTCAACACTCGGGCCACACCCCAGGCCAATTCAGTCAAGCTCCTTGGAGGTGAGACCCAGATACTAGCATTTTTTTCAAGCTTCCAAGTAATTAAAATATTAGCCATGGTTGACAACCAGTGCTTTATAGAGATATCTGATGCATCCCAGGCTCATCAAACAAAATAAGTAGGGTTCTTCCTGAGTGACTCATGGAGCCACCATCTCCTGAGAGGCCCTCCTCTATAAGAGTGAGAGGACAGTCACTCTTCAAAAACCATTTCAACACTCCCTCCTCCTGTGGGAGGTGCTCCCAGGCTGCCTCCGCTGTCCCTCAGGACCTGTGTCAGCTACCACACATAGCCATTGGTTGACTGATATTTGCGGTTCCCACAAATGGGGTAATCTGTCATCACGGGAGCAGGTCATCGGTTGCATATTATGCCTCCTGGTAACCCACTGACCTTCCACCTACCACCATTCCTCACCCATATTACATGCTCAGCTAGTGTTTTCAGGCTGACTTATATTCTATTGCATTTTAACATTTCAGGGAATCTTGGTGACGAAATTTGACAGAAATTAGTGGTTTTAATGTTGATCAATGATTAGGGCAAGGAGGAAACAGCGGTGGCCCACAGCGAATGAAAATTGGAAGAATGGCCAAGAACTGCCTGTTAGACTGTCTTCCAGGAATGAATGTGTAACTCATATAACCTAACTCTCATGTGGTCCAGGCTCCACACTGAGAAGACGTGGCAGTTCCGTGGCTTTAGTAGGCAGGGGAGAGAGGTTTTCTAATCGAGAGCACTGTGAATATCTACTGCAGTCTCTTAAGGAAATTTGAACATGGCAAATGGAAGCCACACTTTTCTATCTCCTTTTTACCTCTTTCCCTGGAATTCATATCTGAGGAGCTGATATATCAGCTTGGCCTTAAAGGGTAGAGATAGAAGGAGAGGGTGTTTCAGGCAGAGACTAATTGGGTTTTCAGACTGGCCAGTGGCCCTGTGACTGTGGAATGAAGGATATGGGTGGTTAAACAGTGACTGGAAAGGGGGAGCATGGCCAGTATATGAAGAGCCTTGAATTGCAGGTCAAGCAAATGAACTCCAGGATTTAACATCCAAAGCTTAAGGCCAAGGTGTAGTATAATAGGGTCACTCTGGCACCATGCAGAGGGTGGGATGCCAGTCAGGATATGACAGCAGGCCCAGGAGAGATGGCTGGGCCAGAGAGAGGCTGCCCATAAGGGCAGCACACTCAGGCCCTCCTGTGGCTGCTGGGGAAGCCTGTTCTAAGCCCCACATCCAGCGTGAAGTATTCTCAGACCTGGGGCCAGTGATGGAGGTGCTCCCACATTCCTTACTCCACAGACCTGTCCAGAGGTCCTGGCCTACCTGGTCAGTCACCCCAGACCCAGACCAGCCACTCCACATGCCTCTCCAGCCTCTGAGCTGAGGTCAGAAACCCCCGCCCAGGAATCGGCAAACCCAACTGTCCTTACCCACAGGCCAACGTGTTTGCTTTATGTCCAGTCCGAAGGACACTTACAGTCACCACCAAATAGGGAAAGGGATGTCGCTCAGTCATGTCTGACTACTTTCTATTTAGTGGGAACAAACAAATCTTTAGACTTAAATATGAAATGCATTTCAGTGAAATTTTTAAAACTGAGGAATAGCTCTTGAATTCTAAAGTTTTACGTCAATTTTTACCAGAAAATTTCAGTAGTCTGGACTGCAAATGTTTTCCAGGGAGCTGATGCTGAGATAGAGTTAGGAATGCAAGATGACTTACAGGGGAAGTGTAGCAGAGGAGATAAAGCCTCTGAAAGAAAGGAGAGAAACACGATCAGAGCTTCCGAACGTCAGGGCAGACCTAGCATTCTCTGCCAGCCCACCAGGGGCCAGAAGAGCTCAGGGTTGCCCAAGGTTGGTGGAGGAAGTTTGAAAATGCCTGGGCCCTTGTACCACCACCTCGCTCAGTCATTTGCCAAGGCCACCCCAAGAAGACCTTAAACTTGTTCTGAAAATTGGGTGAACCCAGGAGAAGTCCACAGTTCTACAGTTTTGAGCTGACCATAGCCTTGCCACCAGACAGTCCTTTCTTGAAGAGACATCTCTGCATCTGCCGTGGAGTCCCTCTTCCTCCCACCTGCTGGTCTGAATAGACCGTACCTGAGGCCTGGCTTCAGTCTCCACAAGCAGTCCATTCAATCTCGCCATCACCTTCCTCCCCGCCTGGCTCCGAGAATCTGTTCTGTCTTCCCCCTCCTTCCACTTCTCAACACTGAAGGCTTTTCCTTCATTCACCTCCTCACAATATTCTGCCCCAAATTTGCCACATGCAAAATCAAAAGATGAACAACTGTCTGGGAAATGCTCTGTGTAACTGGAATCACCAAGAAATTCTTCTTCCCAAGATATAAAAAAATTCAACAAAAGTCGTAGACAGAACCAAACAGAAAAATGAGCAAAAGATATGAATGGATAGCTCATAGGAAAATAAGTATAAATGGCCCTTAGATGAAGAGATGCTCAACCTGACTCACAGTAAAAGAAATTCAAATTATGACTGTACAGACACCATTTTCACCTATCAGATTGGCAAAGATCAAAACATCTGATTCAGCACAAGCGTTGGTATAGAAATAAGGCACTCACCCTGCTGGTGAGAATGGAGATTGGTCACACTGTTTGGAAGGTGATTTGGCAACATCCTCCTAAGTGACAAATTCCCATGATCTTCAAAAGGCAGTAGAACAGAACGATTAAGAAAATGAACTGGAGTCCCAGAAACTTGGTTTGCATCTTAGCTGTTTAAGATCCTACTTTTCTGTGCCTCAGTTTTTCTCATCTGTAAAATGGGATGATAATAGTACCTGCCTTTGGAGATGCTCAAGAGAATTAAAATATATTAGTAATTGTAAAGCACCTACTCTAGTGCCCCACTCTTAGTAACTGCCATGCAAATGTTAACTAACACTATTACTTATTGACCCAGCAGTTTCACTGCTAGAAAATTATCCTACAGATATGCTTGCACATGTGCTAAATGAGTATACAGTGTATTCACTGCAGTATTGGTGCAGCTGGAAAGAAAACTGCAAACAACCCAAATGTCCTTTAAAAGACTAAATTGATTGGTGCATGTGTAGAATGGAATACCATGCAGATGCAAAAAAGTAACAAAGAAGCTCCTTTGTACTGATCCTGTGTGTACAGGCTACTACCATGAGCTTTTAAATGAGTTGTATAGGCGCAAGTCCAAATACCCTTATCCACAATTTTGAAATTCAAAACTCTCTAAAAAAATAAGCTTTTGTTTGTTTTAGGAAATTTGGCACAAATACATTTGGTAGCAAAATTTGAACTGAACTGAACTGACTTAAGGGTGATAACGTCTCTATTTATCAAAATCTTCCTGTGTTTTATCACAAACTCTGCTGGAGATGTAACATAATATATACACATTGCTGCTGCTGCTGCTAAATTGCTTCAGTTGTGTCCGACTCTGTGCGACCGCATAGCCAGCAGCCCACCAGGCTCCCCTGTCCCTGGGATTCTCCAGGCAAGAACACTGGAGTGGGTTGTCACCCCCTTCTCTAATGCATGAAAGTGAAAAGTGAAAGTGAAGTTGCTCAGTCGTGTCCGACCCTTAGCGACCCCATGGACTGCAGCCCTCCAGGCTCCTCTGTCCATGGGATTTTGCAGGCAAAAGTACTGGAGTGGGTTGCCATTGCCTTCTCCAATATATACACATTACCTTTGTATATTCTAAATTCCAAATTCTCAAACTCATCTGTCCCCAGAGGTTCCAGAGAAGGAAGTGTGGATTTTCTCTGACCCTTTTTCTCTCTTTGAAGTATCTCTTTAAGAATACACAGGAAACTAGCAGCGGCTTGCTCTAATGAAGAGCTTCTTGGCTGTGCTACAGAAATGTGAGGGACAATTTCACCATGTTCAAATCCAAGAATGTGAAAAGTCTATGGATATCTTGCTTATTCAAGAAACAAGTAAATGCCACTGAAGGCCTCCTCAGCCCAGGCTGTTAGGTCGCCTTATAGCCTGGCTGCCCTTTCACTGGCATGTCTGTGGCAGTCTGCCCAGAACTTGGACCTGGGAGAAGGGGCTGGAGAGTGGAGGCAGGTGGGACAGGAGCCTCATCTCTGACTCAGGGTGCTGCCCTAGGCAGGTGGCGAGGCCTCCTCCCTAGAAAAGTGGAGATAATGGGAGTGACTCAGCGTCAGGCACTGTGATGGGCGATTGGCAGGGAAGCCAGGTCCCTCACCAACACCCTGCTGCACACCTATCCTCTCCCAGAAGGGCAAGAGCCACTCTCCAACTCCATCAAACACCTCCTAGCAGACACATGGTGTGAAGGCCTCCAGTCCAGCTGGGAGCAGCAGGGTCCTGAAAACTGAGGCTCAGGGACACTATCCTAGACACACAGGAAGCTCCCAGCAGCCCTGGTTCAGGGCTGAAGATTCTGAACAAGATCCTGCACGTGGACATGGTAAGGGGGATAGTTAAATACATCCAAGACCTGAGCACGCAGCTCAGGACAATGCCCGTGGTCTGGCAATGAGTGAAAACGCACACTGCAGGGCTATACATGTGTATGGATAGGGCCAGTTTTCATTCCAACCCCAAAGAAAGGCAATGCCAAAGAATGCTCAAACTACCACACAACTGCACTCATCTCATACGCTAGTAAAGTCATGCTCAAAATTCTCCAAGCCAGGCTTCAGGAATACATGAACTGTGAACTTCCAAATGCTCAGCTGGTTCTAGAAAAGACAGAGGAACCAGAGATCAAATTGCCAACATCCGCTGGATCACCAAAAAAGCAAGAGAGTTCCAGAAAAACATCTACTTCTGCTTTATTGACTATGCCAAAGCCTTTGACTGTGTGGATCACAATAAACTGTGGAAAATTCTAAAAGAGATGGGAATACCAGACTACCTGACCTGCCTCTTGAGAAGCAACAGTTAGAACTGGACATGGAACAACAGACTGGTTCCAAATAGGAAAAGCAGTACGTCAAGGCTGTATACTGTCACCCTGTTTATTTAACTTATATACAGAGTACATCATGAGAAACGTCGGGCTGGAAGAAGCACAAGCCAGAATCAAGATTGCCAGGAGAAATATCAATAACCTCAGATATGCAGATGACACCACCCTTATGGTAGAAAGTAAAGAGGAACTAAAAAGCCTCTTGATGAAAGTGAAAGTGGAGAGTGAAAAAGTTGGCTTAAAGATCAACATTTAGAAAACGAAGATCATGGCATCCGGTTCCATCACTTCATGGGGAATAGATGGGGAAACAGTGGAAACAGAGGCTGGCTTTATTTTTCTGGGTTCCAAAATCACTGCAGATGGTGATTCCAGCCATGAAATTAAAAGACTTACTCCTTGGAAGGAAAGTTATGACCAACCTAGACAGCATATTAAAAAGCAGAGACATTACTTTGCCAACAAAGGTCTGTCTAGTCAAGGCTATGGTTTTTCCAGTGGTCATGTATGGATGTGAGAGTTGGACTATAAAGAAAGCTAAGCACCGAAGAATTGATGCTTTTGAACTATGGTATTGGAGAAGACTCTTGAGAGTCCCTCGGACTGCAAGGAGATCCAACCAGTCCATTCTAAAGGAGATTGGTCCTGGGTGTTCATTGGAAGGACTGATGTGGAAGCTGAAACTCCAATACTTTGGTCACCTGATGCGGAGAGCTGACTCATTGGAAAAGACCCTGATGCTGGGAAAGATTGAGGGCAGGAGGAGAAGGGGACGACAGAGGGTGAGATGGTTGGATGGCATCATTGACTCGATGGACATAGGTTTAGGTGGACTCTGGGAGTTGGTGATAGACTAGGAGGCCTGGCGTGCTGTGGTTCATGGGGTTGCAAAGAGTCAGACATGACTGAGCAACTAAACTGAACTGAACTGAGCTAAACTGATGGATATCCCATATATATAGGACATGATATATCCTATCTATATATGTGTGTGTGTGTGGTATAGCCCACATATGTATGTGGGTATCCCACATATATAGTATATGATATATTCCATATATATATACATTGTATATGTATACATATATATCCATATATAAATTCATATATATAGTCCCACCCTTAAATGGAAGAGGGGAGAGGGGAGAAACTAACAGAGCAAAGATGTTAGTGTGTTTATAAAAGAGGAAAAGTAAGTGGCAGATGAACAAACTAAAAGCCGAGGGCCAGTCCGGAGAGACCTGCCCACTGGAAGCCTCCTGGTTTCTCAGAACATGGGCAGTGCAGGAGGGACTGGAGTGGAAAGCAGGGAACCAGCAATGAGACCCTGCCTCCCTCCCCAGTAGCAGCAGGCTAGCTTCTCTTTCACCCAGAGGAAACTGGAAAGTTAAACCTTAGGGACTCCACGTTCAGGGGGCATCAGGGCATGACAGAGGGCAAAGGGCAATCCAGCACTTAAACAGGGCATTGGATGAGAGTCCAAGTGTGAAGGAGGAGCCCACAACCCCTTTCCCCTAGATCCCCAACCACTGCCGCCAAAGGCAGATTATATCATTCTCAGAAGGAACTAAAAAGCCTTAGAGGAAAGACCCATAGTAACTGACTCCTGGGGCTCCCCCAACAAACCCTTGAATCCCCCAGCACTCTTCAGTGACGCAAAGCTCTAGCTAAGCACACAGTGAGAAGCTCGTACACCACAGCAAAGAGCAGGCCCTGCTTGCTGCAGTGAGAGAAAGCGCCCGCTCAGCAGTGAAGACACAGTGCTGACAAAAGTTAATTAATTAATTAAATTTTTAAAAAGAAGCAGAGTAAAGCGGACAACAGATAAGGCACAGAGGAGAAGAAAACATCAATAAAAGCAATAAAGTGAAAGTGATGAGAAAATGGCTTCTGCTAAATTAGATCAGAGTACTTTTTAAAGACAGAGAAGAAAAATCTTAGAAATTAAAATAGTGACTCTAAATAAAAACAGACAAGATTTAATAGGAAGATTTGGAGATGAGAAAATCATCCAGAGAGACTAAAGAAAAAGGACAGGAGAGAAAAAGATGAGAAAATTTGGAGGCTCAGTCAGAGACCAATGAGCTAAGGAAGTAGAGAGGAAATGGAGAGAAGGAAATGATGTGTAAAAATATCGCAGGAGAATTTCCTTGAGCGGAAGGATGCGCGTTAAGTGCTGTCCACTACCCGGTGCAATAAATGAGGACAGACTCACAGCAAGACAAGCGGTGGCAAGATTTCAGAATATGGGACACAGAGAAGATTCTAAGGGCTTTCTGCAGGAAGAAAACAGGTCAACTACAGACAAACAAGAGTCAGAAATGGAGAAGGGCTTCAGGAAGAGCCAGGTTTGATCAGCAGAGGAGGGCAAACTCAGTAACACATTTTTTAAACAGGCTGAAATTGAGATGCTTCTTCAGATGTTGAGTAGTGCAATTTTTTTCTTTTCTTTCTTTTTTTTTTGGTAGGATACCTTCCCACAACCCTTATAACAACCTATTACATATCTTGTCTCTATGCCATACTTGTCTCTATGCCTAGGTATACACATATCTACAAAATGTATATAGATGTATAGATACACACATTTCTACATGTACACATGCATGCACAAATATCCTTATGTAGACACACACATCCACAGGCATATCCACATGTGTGAACAAGTGACAGCAGAGGAATGTGCCTTCAGACCTCTGACTGTAGTGTTTGCATGAGGCCAGGCTTCCCCAGTTGCTGAACTATCAAGGCAGGGACATTGAGGCAGACCATTCTCAGGACTCCGTACTCCAGGAACTTGGGACTGTGACTCAAGGACACCCATCTGAGTTGCCAAAGCTTTCTTAAAAATGCACCTTACCAGTCTCCTTCAGTAAACTCCCCAATTTTCACTCACAGGAGTTTTTCTCAATAAACTTGAAGTCTACTACTGTTTGGGGGACTGACTCTTGAAGGACCCAAACAAAACACACATATATACGCTTGAAAGTGAAAAGTGAAAGTGAAGTCGCTTAGTCATGTCCGACTCTTTGCGACCCTGCGGACCGTAGCCTACCAGGCTCCTCCGTCCATGGGCTTCTCCAGGCAAGAATACTGGAGTGGATTGCCATTTCCTTCTCCAGGGGATCTTCCCAACCCAGGGATTGAACCTGGGTCTCCCACATTGGAGGCAGACGCTTTAACCTCTGAGCCACCAGGGAAGCCCAACCTGGTGATATAAGATGTAAGCATACATATAAGCATATATGTATATACGTTTTTAAGTTGTTGTTTCCCCTAAATGCTATAAATGCTTTTCTTCATCTTGTCTTTCTTATTTATCAATGTCTAATGAAAATTCATCATGGCATTTCTCTATTTCATTCTTTTAAATGGCTGCACAGCTTTCTTAGATATGGATGTACTTACTCAACCTACAAATAGGCATTCATTTTGATTCCATGGACTATGGAATAACTATGGATAAGTGCTACAGTAATTATCATCATCTTATGCAGATATTTGAAGACAGATGATAAAGAATAGATTGGTAGTCAAAATATATTTATGCACATAATTTATGTCATAATATATCAAATTGCTAACTTTATATAATAATTTTAATTGATGCTGACAGATTGGTCTTTTAGAAAGGGTATAAAATGAACATTTCTACTCATGATGTATGTGAATACTCTTTCTCTGCATGTCTACAAGCAGTAGCTATTAACAATAATTTTCATTTTTATTTTTGGGCTGATTGAACTACTTTGCTGACTACTAGTGATTTTTCATATCTTCTGACTCTTTAGAATTGCTCTTGAATAAATTGCTAATATTTCTATTTGATCATGTATCTTTTTCTTGTCAGTTTGTAAAAACTCTTTTCTCCCTTTGTTCTGGTTTATAAACCAGGACAAATCTATCTGTTGTCTTTGTGTTATCTTTTGCCACGTAAAGTTGTAATCAAGTCAAATATGTTCATCTTTTCTTTCATAACTTCTGGGTTTCTTGCATTTGATAAAGCTTTCCCCTACCCAAACTCTTCATGGTCCAAGAAGGCTGCTAGAGCTCCAGCCATCCTATCCATAGTACAGGCTGCAATATGGAAAAAGACCAGAAGGGCATTCTATCTCTGTTTGAAAGAAATTTTCCAGAAATTTCTACACCATAATTCCACTTACATGCTATTGCCTTAACTAGTGATATAGCCATAGTTAGCTTCAAGGGGAGTGTTGTCACAGTCATCTTTGAGAAATGCAATCTGGCACACCCACACTTAGAAGCAAGGGTGCCCTTTTTTCATGGCATTCAATAGTCAAGCAGAGACCACACACTGCTAAGAGTAGCCTAGAGCATAGAAACCTGTTTCTTGGGAGAGAGAGAGTGCCTCTCTTTTGGCTCCACAGGTACCATGCATAACACAGTCAGCCTACTGAGTCAGGAAGGTCTCAGCTCTGAGGCTTGTGCAAGCATAACCCCAGGGTGGCCACAGGCTCCAGAAGTGACACCTCTGCCCCAGGGCCCTCACCCCTCAGTGCCCTCCCCAGGGGGCGGTCAGAGGTTTGCGGCTGCTTGAGGAATAAGCAAGTTGGCTGGCATGAAGGACTGATGGCTTCTGAACTCTGGGAAATACCACTAGGCATTTCCAGACAGACGGGGGCCTCAGAGAATTACTTATGATTCATGCCAATCTATGGGGTGTGTCTGTGCCAGAGAGAAAAACATGACACTGGAAATACTTTCTCATTCCCTTACTCAGTCCCTCACAAGCCCAGAGAGGGCCAGCCATATCCACCCAGATATTTCTTACAGGTTTTCTCCCTACAGTTATGCTCTCAGTTGAGAAAGCATCAGTGGAAGAGGTACGTCAATGCAGGAACAGCTGGCCAAGAAGAAGAAAGGCGAAGAGGTTTCTGTTTGGAAGAAGCTGGGAGGCAAGAGACCCAGCACGCAGGGCTGGGGGTGATTAAAATCCCAGGAGGGCAGCATGCAAAGGCTGGTTCCACCAGGCCCCAGTGGGTACTTTTCTTCGAGTCCCTCCACCTCGCTGAGCTTCAGCCTCCTCATCTCGAAAAAGTGGGAGTGGTAATCCTGGGTCGGCCCTCTCGCCAGCATCGAGAGAGGGGCTGATTGTACAGCCCAGCATGCTCTGCTACAGTTCTCTTGTTTTTTGAAATATCTTTAATGATATAAGTATTACTGCTAACCAAAAAAAAAAAAAAAAAAAAAAAAAAAGGCACAGCCAAACAAAAAGAAGGCCATAAAATAGGGAAAATAAAAGAGAAAGCAGTTAACATCTTGACATACGCACTTATAGCTTCCATTTGTTGTTTAATCACCAAATCGTGTCCAACTCTTTGAGACCCCATGGACTATAGCACACCAGACTCCTTTGTCTTCTACTACGTCCCAGAGTTTGTTCAAATTCATGACCATCAAGTCAGTGATTCTAACCATTACATCCTCTGCCACCCCCTTCTCCTTTTGCCTTCAATCTTTCCCAGCATCAGGGTCTTTTCCAGTGAGTCAGCTCTTGGCATCACGTGGCCACAGAATTAGAGGTTCAGCATCAGTCCTTCCAATGAATATTCAGCGTTGATTTCTTTTAAGATTGACTGGTTTGGTCTCCTTGCAGTCCAAGGGACTGTCAAGAGTCTTCTTTAACACCCCAATTCAAAAACATCGATTCTTCAGCGCTCAGTCTTCTTTATGGTCCAACTCTCATATCCTGGAAAAAACATACATGACTACTGGAAAAACCATAGTTCTGACTATAGTTTCTCATCCTGGATATATTTTTAATAGGACCATACTTTATATGTAAAGTCAAAGTGAAATCGCTCCAACCCGTCTGACTCTTTGCGACCCCATGGACTGTAGCCTACGAGGTTCCTCCATCCATGGAATTTCCAGGCAAGGGTACTGGAGTGGGTTGCTGTTTCCTTCTCCATACTTCATACTTTATATATGGTTCTGTAATCTATTTTTCACTCAACAGTAAATCATGAGTTTTTTCTATGTTGACAAGCAAACTTCATGAGATATTTCAATACTTGTATGATATTCTGCCATTGCTGTATTCAGTTCTGAACCTGTGATCACTATTACTGATTCTTCCTTTCCCACATGGCCCAAATTCCAATGTGGCCCAACACAAAAATGTTACTAATTCTGTCTTTATTTAAAATTCTACTATTTTGTTCACCATGGATTGATTTTTATTTTTTTTAAAATACCGCACTACAATATTATTTATCTTATTTATTTTCAGCTGCAACGCATCTTCATTGCTGTATGCAAGCGTCTCGACATGGTGACTTCTCTTGTTGCAGAGTGTGGGCTCAGTAGTTGTAGTTCATGGGCTCTGCAACATGTGGTATCTTCCTGGACCAGGGATCAAACCCAGGTCCCCTGCACTGGCAAGCAGATTCCTAACCACTGGACCACCAGGGAAGTCCC